>CAUPSL010001329.1:47500-52500 GCA_963514005.1 Raja brachyura | reverse complement strand
TCAGCAGAGTGGCATATTCACCAGACTATCCCCACTGCGGAGACGATGAGAACATTGGTCTGAAATTAACAAAGTGTTAATTATTAATGTTTAATGTTTGTGTCATTCTGAACTGTTACTGTGTGTCGTATGTTAATTGTTACTGTATGGACGAGCGAAGCGCCAAGGCAAATTCCTTGTATGTGTAGGCCAATAAACGTATTAATGAATGGAATGAATTAATTAATTCGTTCATTTATTCATTCATTAACCTACAAACCTGCGCGTCTTTGGGGTGTGGCAGGAAAACAGAGATCCCAGAGAAAACCCACGCAGGTCACCGGGAAAACGTGCAGACAGCACCCGAACGTGATCATTTTCACTAGCAGTGCTCTGAAATTGGACAAGTGCCGACACACACGAAGGTGTTCGTGCCACATTTTAAATACAAACATATAACTTCACAGGCAGAATTGTGTGCAGGAAGTCGAAGCCCAGAGTCATTGAGGTCAGGCCCTTCGGAGACGGGGACCTTCGACCCATCTCATCCATGCGACCAAGATGAAACATCTAAGTTAGTAGTCCATACCCATCTAAACCTTGTGTCTGAAGAAGCGTCCCGACCTGAAACGTCCCTTATCCTTGTTCCCCAGAGATGCTGCTTGGCATGCTGTTATTCCGCCATAAAGTTACGGAGTCTTTGAGTCAAAGAGGCATATGGTGATACAGTGTGGAAATAATCCCTTCAGCCAACTTGCCAACACGGGCCAACATGTCCCAGCAGCACTCGTCCCACCTGTCCGGGTTTGTTCCATGTCCCTCCAAACCTCTCCTATTCATGTACCAGTCTAACCGTTTCTTAAATTTTGGGATGGTCCATGTCTTAAGTACCCCCTCTGGCATCTTGGTCCATACACCCACCAGCCTTTGTGTGAAGAAGTTACCCCTCAGACTCTTATTAAATCTTTTCCCCTTCACCTTGAACCTATGTCCTCTGATCCTCGATCCCTCTTATCTGGGCAAGAGACTCTGTGCATCTACCCGATCTATTCCTTTCATGATTATATACACCTCTATATTGTCACCCTCATCCTTCTGCTCTCCAAGGAATAGAGAGCCAACTTAACCTCTCCCTATAGCTCACACCCCCCAGTCCTGGCCATATCCTCGTATATCATATCTGATCACTTTCAAGCTCGACGATATATTTCCTATAACACGGTGCCCAGAACTGAACACAATATTCTAAATGCGTTCTTCTACAACTGCAACATGAGCTCCCAACCTCCCTAAGCACATTGTGTATTTTGGTAATCGTTTCTTCTCCATGTTCCCGTTGATGACTTTTAAGTGTGTGTATTGTACTTGCCAACCTGCTTTCTCTGGGAGCTCGGTGTATGTACCTCATATCTATCAGATTTTGACTGAAGACCACGATCTCAAAACTATGTAGTTAAGCGATTGAAGGTTTAATTAGCAGGCACACCAATCATCAGCAGTACAAACCATCAGTTTCATAAGCACAAAATAATCAGGAACTGTAGCGTCTTCTGGATGGTCTCAGCTTTCAGGCTTTAATCCCCTGGACCCGCATTTGGAGTATTGTTAGCAATCCGAGGCATTTCGGTCCCACGCCTCCCACCGCATCACGAGGCTCTTTGAGGCGCAGGGGAAGGCCACATTTGGTATACTATAAGCGGTTTTGGGCACCGTATCTGAGGAAGAATGTGCTGGCCCTTAAGAGTGTCTGGAGGAAGTTTACAAGAATTATCCCAGGAATGAGTAGGTTAACACATGCTGATCGTTTGACAGCACTGGGCCTGTACTCGCTGGAGGTTAGAAGAATGAGGGGGTGGGGGGGGGGGGGGGGGGGGGGGGGGTGGGGAGGGGACACACACGACGTCATTAAAATGTACCGAACAGTGCATTGCTTCGAAACAGTAGATGTGGGGACGATGTTTCCACTAGTGGGAAAGTCTAGGACTAGAGGTCATAGCCTCAGAATTAAAGGACGTTCCATTAGCAAGGAGATGTGAAGGAATTTCTTTAGGTTGGTGAATCTGTGGAATTCTTTGCCACAGAAGGCCAAGTCAATGGATATGCTTAAACGCAGGGATAGATATATTCCTGATTAGCATGAGTGTCATGGGCCAGGGTGAGAAGGCACGAGAATGGAGTCAGGAGGGATAGATAGATCGCCGTGAATGAATGCGTCGCAAACAAAAGGGCATGACATGAGAATTAAGGGACAGAAGTTTAGGGGTAACATGAGGGGGGAACTTCTTTACTCAGAGTGGTGGCTGTGTGGAATGATCTTCCTGCAGAAGTGGTGGAGGCAGGATCGATTGTAACATTTAAAAGTAAAGGGGACAGGTATATGGACGGGAAAGGAATGCAGGGGTATGGTCTGCGTGCAGGTAGATGGGACTAGGGAAAATAAATGGTCGGCACGGACTGGAAGGGCCGAGAAGGCCTGTTTCCGTACTGTTATTGTTATATGGAATGGCTCAGTGGGGCGTGAGGGCCTGTATGGCATAGTGCTGCTCCTATTACATGAGATTATGACCTTATGAGCCTTGCATTCTCAGCAACGGCCGCGTCAGGTTGCTGAGAATGGTTCACTTCCATCCCGGACCCTGCTTTCTGCTCCCCACGTCCACCGTTGGGGTGGAAGATTGCAACCTTCACGTGACCGCCCTGTTTTCGACTAATGCAATCAAATCGAGGGGCACAAACGGAAGATCAAATAGAACAAGTTGTCCTACAACTTTAGGCTGCGTACGCCACACGAAAGAAGAATAACTCCACCGCTGGTTCATCTCTCCTTCCGCATGGTGACCGATCCACATCAGTGGGCCGCCGAGCTCGGGATGATTCACCCTAGTTAATGTGGTGGTGGAGCGAAGGAATGGAAATGCAGGTTAGCGCGGAAGCGGACGTTGGGAATAGGGACACTGACAAGCGTGGGGGTGAGGAGGCTCCTCACACCACCCGATTTAGCGACAGTTTCTTCCCAGCGGTTATCGGGCAACTGAATCATCCTACCACAACCAGAGAGCAGTACCGAACTACCATCTTCCTCATTGATGACCCTCGGAGTATCCTTAATCGGACCTTGCTGGCTTTGCCCTGCACTAAATGTCATTCCCTTATCACGTATCCATACACTGTATATGAATCGATTGTAAGCATGTATTGTCTATCTGCTGACTGGTCAGCACGCAACAAAAAGCTTTTCACTGTATTGTGTTGAAAAAGGAACAGCAGATGCTGGAAAATCGAAGGTAGACAAAAGTGCTGGAGAAAACCAAGCGGTGCAGCAAGCATCTATGGAGCGAAGGAAATAGGCAACGTTTCTTGCCGAAACCCTTCTTCAGATTTTCACTGTATCTCGGTACACGGGGCAATAAACTAAACTGAACTGAGTTTTTGAGGTGGAAGGAGTGGCTGACGTTGGCGACGGGGGAGGGAGACGGAGACAGGGACGGGGTTTCATGATGGGCAATGGTCGAAGGCGGCCTGTGGAAGATTAGAGTGTTTCTGATTGTCTAGATGTGTGGTCACGTGCGCGTGGTTAAAATATATTGGTAAGTCGTCAGTATTATACTGTGCGTAGACGTTATGTGTCTGTCGGTCCAAAACACGTGTGATTTTGGTGCATCTGCGGAGGCAGCAGTGTTTGCGTGTGAGTGTGTATTTGTATCTATGTAGGAAGGGACTGCAGATGCTGGTTTTAAACCGAAATACACATTACGTTGGAATAACTCAGGCAGCATCTGAAGGGGGAAATCCTTTAGGACCGAGATGAGAAGGACTTTTTTTTTCACACAGAGAGTGGTGGGTCTCTGGAACTCTCTGCCACAGAGGGTAGTTGAGGCCAGTTCATGGGCAATATTTAAGAGGAGTTAGATGTGGCCCTTGTGGCTAAGGGGATCAGAGGGTATGGAGAGAAGGCAGGTACGGGATACTGAGTTGGATGATCAGCCATGATCATATTGAATGGCGGTGCAGGCTCGAAGGGCCGAATGGCCTACTCCTGCACCTAATTTCTATGTTTCTATGTTTCTATCTCTGGAGAGTGGGAACGGGGGACTTTTCGGGTCGAGAGTCTTGTTCAGACTGATGTTACGGGAGAGCGAGATACATAGACAATGAAGTGTAAGGTGTGAAAATGGGACATGGAATGGAGATCAAGGAAAATGTTAGATCATTGTCAGATCTGTTAGATGTCGTTAAATGTCCGGATAGGTAGTATCTCTGTTTAAAAGAAATAGAAGATACTGCAGATGCTGGTTTAAACCGAAAATAGACACAACAAGGTGGAGTAACATAGCGGGCCAGGCAGCATCTCTGGATAGAAGGGACGGGGTGCGTTATGGTCGAGTAGTGTATGTGTGGATGCCGTATCTGCTCGTGGTCAGGCTGTGTTGTGCGTGAGTGTGCGTTGTGACAATTCTGTGTTTTGTCGGGAGATTTTTGTATAAGTGCGTGGGATTGCAGATCAGCTGTCCATGGTCATGAGTGTTGTCTTTAATCTCTGAATGCTCGTCGAATTGGCGGGCGCGGTTTTGTGCATCTGTGTTTGGTCCGGAATGTTTCTGTGTTTTTGACTATCATGGATGTTTCCACTAATAGGAGAGTCCATGACCACGTTAGAACCTCAGATTTAAAGGACGTTCTTTAAAGGAGGTGATGAAGAGAAATATCTTTATTCAGACGGTGGTAAATCTGTGGATATCTTTGCTACAGAAGGCTGTGGAGCCCAAATCAGTGGATTTTTTGAAGGCAGAGATACATACATTCTTGATTAGCACAGGTGAGAGAGATTACGGGGAGAAGGCAAGAAATGGGGTGAAGAGGGACATAGACCAGCCATGATTGAATGATGTAATGATGGGCCGATATAATTCTACTCATATCCCTTATGACATCGTCTTATGACATAGGAGTTTACGTGTGAGTGCATGTGAGAGAGTGTCTGGTGGGTGGATAGTGATTCTGTATGGAGTCGGGTGTGCTTA
>CAUPSL010001329.1:0-40000 GCA_963514005.1 Raja brachyura | reverse complement strand
CGCATGTTAATGCAGCTACCGAGTTCCGATTTCACCCTAGTCTTCAAGGACATGCATCTGGCTGACACGCTATCAATAGCCCCACGAAAAACCTGCGAACAACAGCCGTCTGAAAATGACCATTTCACTGTAATGATGGTGTCGTACGTACATACAGAATGTGTTATGCCCCTGTCCCACTTAGGAAACCTGCACTAATACCTCTGGAGACGTTTTGCCCCACCCAAGGTTTCCGTGCGGTTCCCGGAGGTTCCCGGGGGCTTTTGTCAGTCTCCCTAATGGTCGAAAGTGGTTTCCGTTTTACAAATCGGTATTTTGTAAGTCGAAGCCGGTTGCGATGCTAGTTGAAGGTGGTTGCCGGAGGACAAAAACCTCCGGGGACCGCACGGAAACCTTGGGTGGGGCGCAAAGTCGCGAGAGGTTTTCGTTCAGGTTTCCTAAGTGGGACAGGGGCATAAGCGACCTGGCAGAGCAAACGGTTGCAGGTACAACTTTACAGCTGCTGTCTTCAATCATCCGGCGTGGCTGGTCGGGAAAACAACATTGCACACCACTTCTATTCGCCCACTCTACCCAGTCCGGGACGAACTGGTGCTGCAGGACGATGTCATAATCAAGGGTCACAAGGCAGTCATTCCATCTGCCCTACGAGACAAATATTTTGATGCCGTCCACAGGGGTTACCCCGGCGTGGAAGCAACCATACTCCGAGCAAAGAGCACGGTTTTTTGGCCCGGAATGGCCGAATTTGTGCGTGAAAAAGTTGACGCTTGTGTTGTTTGCAACAGCCTGATGCCACAGCAACAGAAGCAGCCCCTGCTCTCACACAGTGCCCCTCCTCTGCCTTGGCCCACGCTTGCTACTGACATATTCGAGTGGCGTGGCAAACAGTATCTGGTTTTCGTTGACTCGTATTCGGGCTGGTTTGAAATCGACCTGCAACAAAGCCCAACATCCGCTGCAGTACTCCAGCGGATGTTGGACTCAGTAATTGCGCGTCATTTCCCTGCACACGGTGCCGCGGCACGCCTCTTGTCAGACAACTGTAGTCAGTGCATGTTTTAAAATCTTTGCTCAACGATCGGATTTTTGCCATGTCACCAGCAGCCCAGAATTCCCACAATTAAGCGGACTCGCAGAACGGGTTGGCCGGAGCGCCAAACAATTGATGGAGCGCTCACACCTTGCTCAATCCGATATCCGCCTGGACCTGCTCAACCTGAGAAACATCGCCCATAACCAATAACGGGGTCGCCTGCCCAATGTCTGATGTCCCGCCAGACCCGTGCCGCACAGCCTGTGCCCCAACAACTGCTGCAGCCGCAGGTTCGTTTACCACTTGCTGTCCAGAAACAACTCCAACTGAAACGCGATACTCAAAAGCATGTTTTGGTAAGTCCAGCAACCCACTTACATAGAAACATAGAAACATAGAAAAATAGGTGCAGGAGTAGGCCATTCGGCCCTTCAAGCCTGCACCGCCATTCAATGTGTTCATGGCTGATCATCCAACTCAGTATCCCGTACCTGCCTTCTCTCCATACCCCCTGATCCCTTTAGCCACAAGTGCCACATCTAACGCCCTCTTAAATATAGCCAATGAACTGGCCTCAACTACCTTCTGTGGCAGAGAATTTCAGAGACTCACCACTCTCTGTGTAAAGAATGTTTTCCTCATCTCGGTCGTAAAGGAATCCCGCCTTATTCTTAGACTGTGACCCCTTGTTCTGGACTCCCCCAACATCGGGAACAATCTTCCAGCATCTAGCTTGTCCAACCCCTTAAGAATTTTGTAAGTTTCTATAAGATCAACCCCTCAATCTTCTAAATTCGAGCGAGTACACGCCGAGTCTATCCAATCTTTCCTCATATGAAAGTCCTGACATCCCAGGAATCAGTCTGGTGAATCTTCTCTGTACCCCCTCTATGGCAAGGATGTCTTTCCTCAGATTTGGAGACCAAAACTGTACGCAATACTGCAGGTGTGGCCTCACCAAAACCCTGTACAACTGCAGTAGAACCTCCCTGCTCCTATACTCAAATCCTTTCGCTATGAATGCTAACATACCATTTGCTTTCTTCACTGCCTGCTGCACCTGTCTCTGCAGTGGCCAAGTCGTTCGCCTTCAAACCAACAAGGGCTATGGCCTGACGGACTTTCTCTTCCCTCACGACCTGCAGCAGCAGACCCACTCCTGATTGTGTCTCCAGCTCGCTCACCAGCACGCTCGATGCACCGCTCGCCGTGATTGTCCCCGGGTCCGCCAGTGCTCCCGATGCCCGGGACCCCGGCATTCACGCCGGTACACGGATCTGTACCGTACGCGCGCGGGACGGGTTTGTAGGCCGCCCCTTAGATACAAGGATTTGCTTGATTCATCCGAACTTACTTGTATGCTTTATTGAACCCGTCAAGGACAAGGGGTCACAGCTTAAGGATAAGGGGGAAATCCTTTAGGACCGAGATGAGAAGGACTTTTTTCACACAGAGAGTGGTGGGTCTCTGGAACTCTCTGCCACAGAGGGTAGAGAGTCTATGCAGTGTTTGTTCATAAGACAGTCCTGACATCCCAGGAATCAGTCTGGTGAACCTTCGCTGCACTCCCTCTATGGCAATAATGTCCTTCCTCAGATTTGGTGACCAGAACTGTACGCAATACTCCAGGTGTGGCCTCACCAAGACCCTATACAACTGAAGTAGAACCTCCCTGCTCCTATACTCAAATCCTTTTGCTATGAAAGCTAACATACCATTCGCTTTCTTCACTGACTGCTGTAATAGTTACTGTGATATGGAAACCCCGTAATTGGTGGAAATATCCCGCAGGCCAAAAACATCGACGACTAAATCCAATTTAAGTTAGACGATCAAGTGGCTGTGTATGTGTTTCCGTGTTTCACCACTGCTTCGTCCGCCCTCAATAATAATGAGTCGACTTCTCTTTTGGTAGTGATGATGATCTAGACTGGGAAATCAGGCTTCCCTGTACAATTAAGCGCTGCCCAAGTAAATACAGGGTTGTGTGGCAGAATGCAAACTTACTGCTTGCATTTACTTCAAGAGGGTGTATACAAAAACAGGGCTGTAATTCCTCGGCTCTTTTAAACGCTGGTAATGCCGTGTTTGGAACATATTGCGAGCAATTTTGTGCACCATATCAGAGGAAGGATGTGCTGGCTCTGGAGAGGGTCTGGAGGAGGTTTACAAGAATGTCCGCATGAATTAGTAGGCTAACATATGACGAACGTTTGTCGACACTGGGCCGGTACTGCCTGGAGTTTCGGAGAATGAGGGGGGACCTAATTGAAACATACAGAATAGTGGAAGGCTTGGGTAGAGTGGATATGAAGAGGATGTTTCAACTAGTGTCGAGGAGGAGAGGGATCTAGAAGTGCGGGTGCACGGTTCCTTGAAGGTCGAGTCGTAGGTGGATAAGATGGTCACCAGTCAGATTATGGAGTATAGAAGTTGGGACGTCATGTTGCAGTTGTACAAGACGTTGGTGAGAACGCAGTTAGAATATCGTGTTCAGTTCTGGGCACCAGGTTATCGGAAAACTTGAAAGGGTTCAGAGGAGATTTACGGCGATGTTGCCAGGACTAGATGATGTAAGCTTTCGGAAGAGGTTGAGTAGGCAGAGTCTCTATTCGTTTGAGCGCAGGAGGATGAGGGGTGATCATATAAAGGTGCACAAAATCATGGGAGAAATGGATCGGGTAGCTGCACGGAGTCTCTTCTCCATAGTAGGGTAATCGAGGACCAGAGGGCAGGTTCAAGGTGAAGGGGAAAAATATTGAATAGGAATCTGAGGGGTATATTTTTCACACAGACGGTGGTATATGGAGAAGGCTACGAGATGACGTAGTTGAGGCTGAGACTATTCCAAAGTGTAAGATACAGTGAGACAGGTACATGGATAGGTGAGTTTTGGATGAATATGGATCAAGCCCTGGCAGGTGGGACCAGTGTAGCTGGGACATGTTGGCCGGTGGGGCATGTTGGCTGAAAGACCGATTTCCACACCATATCACTCTATGACTCGGGTGGAAGACTCTAGACGTCATGTCCTCAGAATTAAATAATGTTCTTTGAGGAAGGAGATGAGAAAAAAAAATAGTCAGAGGTTAGTGAATCTGTGGAATTATTTGCCACAGAATGCTGTGAAGGCCAAGTCAGTGGATATTTTTTAGAGCAGGAAGAGATAGAGTTTTGATTAATATGGGTGCCAGGGATTATGTGGAGAAGGCAGGAGAATTGAGTTAGGAGGGAGAGATAGGTTGAATTGAATTGAACCAGCCATGATTGTATTGCGGAGTAGACTTTAAGGGCCGAATGGCCTAATTCTACTCCTATCACTTATGACCCCATGTCCTTATGACCGTGACTGAAAGAGAAGTTTAACTTAGTTCAACAGTGGAGGTCTTCCACATTCTCACCTTCTCCAGAAGAAGGACGAATATCGGAAATACTCATGCGGGTGGAACGTCGCTCGGTGGTTCCATGGGCAGTTCCGGGCGATGCTGAAGAAAGAGCAGACACAACAAATTGCAGATGCTGGTTTACCAAAAAAAAAGTACACAGAGGGCGGCACGGTAGGGCAGCGGAAGAGTTGCTGCATTCTAGCGCTTGCAGCGCCAGAGACCCGGGTTCGATCCCGACTATGGGTGCTGCCTTGACGTTGTTTGTACGTTTCTCCGTCTGACCTCGTGGGGTTTCGCCGAGATCTTCGGTTTCCTCCCACACTCCAAAGACGTGCAGGTTTGTAGGTTCATTGACTTTGTATAAATGGAAATTGTCCCTAGTGTGTGTAGGATAGCGTTAGTGCACGGGGATCGCTGGTCGGTGGCAGAAGGGCCTCTTTCCGCGCTGTACAAAACGAACAAAAACCGAAACCTTACTTCTGCAGTAACTCAGTGGTCAGGTCACAACAATTGAGAGGATGATAGGTACATTTTCAAGTCCTCCGGAAATATCTGGTAAAAAAAAAGATAGCGACCGTGTCCCTGAGGATCTGTGGGGAAATGGATCGGGCTGGCTCATCCAAGCAGGGCCGACAGGAGGGAGTGCAGCGTAGGTTCACCAGGTTTATTCCAGGGATAGTGGGACAGACATACGAGGAAACAATGGATCGACTGGGCTTACATTCACTGCAAATTAGAAGGATGAGAGGAGATCTTACTGAAACAAAAAAGTTCTTAAGGGATTGGGCAGGCTACTTGCATAAAAATTACCCGATGTTGGGGAAGTTCGGAATCAGGGGTGACACTTTAGAAATATGTGGTAGGCCATTTTGGACTGAGAAGTAGGAACAACTTTTTTCACGCAGATTTGTGAATCTGTGGAATTCTCTGCCACAGACGGCAGTAGGGACCAATTCGGTGGATGCAGTCAAGCGAGAGTGAGATATACAGTAGCCCTTCGGAGTAATCGAATCAAGGGATATGGGGAGGTAGCAGGGACGGACTACTGATTTTGGATTATCATGCATGATCATATTGAAATGTGGTGCTGGCGCGAAGCGCAGAATGGTTTACACCTGCACCGATTTTCTATTTTTCTATGTTTCTGAGACTTACATTAAGAAAGAGAGACAAGGATTCAAGGAGAAACAAGTACAGTAATGACTTTCATTGAGCTTGATACCTGAGGATGAGTCTCCCGCTGGTGCAGAAGACTGCCCCTGGGTGGATTCTCCAGTTAATGATCCTTGCGCCCTTTCTCCAGTAGACGCCTGGGAATCTGGAATAAATGAACAGGGACACGGTCAGGAAGGACGGTCATTCTCTGAAGGCGCTGGTGCAGTCCTCCTGCGGACAGCTGTGCGTGCTCACTGACGGGTGCGCAATACACTCACCATGTGGCTTGGTGTATTTGGATGGACACCGGAAGAGGTGTTACCTAGGTTGGCCGTATTATTTGACAGGAGCGTGAATTGGTAAATACGGGACAGTTGTTATTGGGCAAGTCCACATCTGACAATTGAATGCTCTTTAAAGGGAATCTTTTCAGAGTTCAGGACGGGGCTTCGCAATTTAGAAAGACGAACAAGGATTCAAAGTGACC
The DNA here is from genome assembly GCA_963514005.1 of Raja brachyura. Next base: position 33,936 of record CAUPSL010001329.1, on the reverse strand, counting down.
TTGGATAAGCAAAGAGGCCAGAGGCTTCCTAGATTCGTAGGTAATAGTTATACAAAGAGTCATAGTGTCATACAGCAGGGAAAGATGCCCTAACTTGTCCGTTTGATCCACATGTCCCATCTACGGTAGACACACCTGACCCTGCATAGTCGTCATTTCTCTAATGCTTCCTAAACATACAACTCTATAAATGGTTTTTAAATGCCGTAAGAGTACCTACCTCAACTCCATGCTCTGGCAGTTTTTCAAATGTGAAATAGTTGCCCCTCATGTTTCTATTATAATCTTTCCCCTCTCATCTTTAAACTATGTCATCTGGCCCAAGCTTCTTTTTTTGCTGGTGTCTATTGCATTTCAGCTATTGGTCTGACCTGGTCTGATCTTCAGAGGAAACCTACCCTCAACGACAACGTCGCAATCCTTCTTCGACGCGTCCAACACACCCATCTGATTAATTACATTTTGTCATCGATTAAACAACCATGTGGTTCCATGAACTAAGATAAATCCAATGAAGATAAACTTTTTTGCATATCTTTCATTCATTGTTCTTTATCTCTCCACATCACTGTCTATATCTCTCGTTTCCCTGATCCCTGACCAGTCTGAAGAAGGGTCTCGACCCGAAACGTCGCTTCTCTCCTTCGCTCCTTAGATGCTGCTGCACCCGCTGAGTTTCTCCAGCTTTTTGTGTAACCCTAAATCCAATGAAGACTGTGGTCAGTTGCAGGACAAATCAACTGTCCTCTCCAAAACTGGCTGAAGGGGGCGATTAAAACAAGCGGTCAGGAGAGCAACGTAGGAGAGAGACTGAACGACTTTCGCTGGGTTTAGTACCTGCGGATGTGTCTTCCACTGGAACAGAAGACGGTCCTTGCGTTGATTCTCCAATTATTGAACCTGCGGTCTGTTCTTCTGTGGACTTCTGCGGATCTGGAATAAATCGGTTAGGAAGAATTATCATTTACTGACGGTTCTGCTGAAGTATTCCCGCGGACAATTGTGTGTGTTTACTGACGGCTGCGCAAGGCACTCGGCGCGTTTGTTTGGATGGACTGCAGACGAGGTATTAATCCAGATTGGGAGTCATGACAGATGAATACAGACACAAAATGCTGGAATATCTCAGCGGGACAGGCAGCATATCTGGAGCGAGTCCAGTCTGAAGAAGTGTCTCGTACCGAAACGTCACCCATTCCTTCTCTCCAGTGATGCTGCCTGTCCCGCTGAGTTACTCCAGCATTTTCTGTCGATCATCCTTTAATCCAGCATCTGCCGTTCCTTCCTACAAACTTTGACAGATGAATGTCGTTTAAAGGCCAGATGATCAGAATTCAGGACCGGCATATTCCAATAAGGCGTAGGAAGAAGGATGGAAAAGTAAGGGTACCTTGGCTGACCAAAGATGCCAGAATACGTCGTGGATTGGAAAATATTGGAATAGAATTTAGAACCATGGAATGCGGCCCAAAATTCCAATGCCGTCCCGGATATCCCATCTCCGGTACACCCAGCTGTCCATGATTAGACCATTTCCTTATGTACCTTCCCTGTACGTGTATAGGATGGAACTGCAGATGCTGGTTTAAACCGAAGATAGACACAACATGCTGCAGTAACTCAGCTGGACAGGCAACAACTCTGTTAAAGAAGGAACTGCAGATGCTGGAGAATCGAGGGTTACACAAAAAGACTGAAGAAGGGTCTCGACCCGAAACGTCGCCTATCTCCTTCGCTCCTTAGATGCTGCTGCACCCGCTGAGTTTTTCCAGCTTTTTGTGTAACCCCCAGGCAACAACTCTGGACGGAAGGAATGGTGGTGTTTCAGGTCTCGACCCGAAATGTCACCCATTCCTCCTCTCCAAAGATGCTGCCTTTCCCGCTTAGTTACTCCAGCAATTTGTTTCTATCTTCCCAATGTATGTAGCTCTCCAAGTGTTTTTTTTTATAATGTTGCTACTTTAACTGACACAACAATCACCTATGGTAGTTTGCTTCTCAATCACCCAATCAATCTCTCAGTTGTGTGACTGTGCCAAATGAGACACGGGCAACGCGTTTCCAGTAGAAATCTGCGCGGCTCACGCAAGGGCAACTTCCCGTGGCAGTATGGCTGAAGGAGGAGATTATCCTCTTGGAACAGAGGAAAGGTTACATTTTCTCACCTTCGTTGGCAGTAGCTTGAGCGTCGGAACGTTCATTACGTGTAGATCGGAGGCCAACGGCTCGCGGGGCAGTCCCGGTCGCTGTAGCTGAAAAACGGAGAGTAGCCACAATGAACCGCAGGTGCTTGTTTCTCAAAAATAATGGACTGCGTTCTGGAAGAACCCGGGAATCAGGCCGACCTAATTGAAGACATGATAAGCGACGTTACGGGTCGGTATGAATAGTCTCATGAAGTTAAGACAGCGATTGCTTCCTTGAGATTCTGCGGGAGGATGGAGCGGACATGTATCTGTATCAGCATGGATACCCTCTCCCCTACCCAAGGACTCCCAGCCTCGTCAACACATCCTTCCCAGGCGTAAGCAGAAAATGGCCAAACCAGAGAAAGTACGTGGCAACGTTCGGGCCACGTGCCGCTCCTTCACCAAACAATTTGTCATTTTTGGGGACTCACATTTCTGCTTTAGAGTTTAGAAGAATGAGGGGGGACCTCATTGAAATAGACACAATATTGAAAGGCTTGGGTATAGTGGATGTGGAGAGGACGCTACCACGAGTGGAAGAGTCTATGATTAGAGCGCATCCCCTTTGAATTAATGGACATCCTTTAAGGAGGCAATTCTTTAGTCACAGGGTTGTGAATCTGCGGATTATTTTGCCATAGAAGGCAGCGGAGGCCGCAGTGGATATTGTTACCGCAAAGATGGATAGATTATTGATTCGTACATGTGTCAGCGGTTATGTTGAGAATACAGGAGAATGGGGTTAGGAGGGAGAGATAAACCAGCCATGATTGAATGGCGTAGAAGACTTGATGGGCCGAATAGCCTAATTCTACTCCTATCACTTATGACCTTATGACATAACCTGATGAACGTGGCTGAAGGAGGAGTTTAACTTCGTTCAGCAGTGGGAAGACTATTGCAATCTCAGATTCAGATTCAAATTCAGATTCAATTTTAATTGTCATTGTCAGTGTACAGTACAGAGACAACGAAATGCATTTAGCATCTCACCTTGATCCGAAGTAGAATGATGATCGGAAATACCAATTCGGGCGGATCGTTGGTCGGCTGTTCCCTGGGCAGTCCCGGAAGCTCCATCTGAAAAAAAAGAGGAGACCAAACGAATTGCTTTATCAAAAATGGTCACATAGGTGCAGCGGAGGAGTCGCAGTCTAACAGCGCTTGAAGCTCCAGAGGCCCTGCTTCGATCCCCTCCACGCGTGCTACCTGTACGGAGCGTGTAGATTCTTCCTGTGACCACGAGGGTTTTCACCGAAATCTCCAGTTTTCTCCCAAACCCAAAGGCCGTGAAGGTTTGTAGCCCTAATTTATCTAATTCTTCACAAAATATGCAGCTCTATAAATGGTTTTTAAATGCTGAAAAAGAACCTACCTCAACTGCATCCTCTGGCAGTTTTTCCAGTGTGAAATATTTGCCTCTCATATTTCTAATATCATCTTTCCCCTCTAATCTTGAATCTATATAATCCGGTCAAGCTTATTTTTTGCTGGTGCCTATTACATTTCAGCCATTGGTCTGACCTGAGCAAAACCTACCCTCAATGACGATGTCCCAATCTTTCTTCGACGCGTCCAAGTTAGAGATCTACTCATTGAATTTTGTAATTAGCTACAATTAGATAACTAACTAATTATATGCTTTAATTTCGGGTCATCCAAGTAAGATTGTTTCATATTTGTTTCAGAATGCTTCATACTATAATAACTGAAAATTTCATTGAGTTCTCTTAATTTTTAAGAAAGTTATGGGCTTTTAACTGTTCCAGATCACAGCTTTTGAGTTAAGTGATTTGAAAGGCAATGGGGAACAAGATGCTAATTTCCGAGTATGAAAATTGCCATAACTTTCTTAATACTGAAGATATGAAAGTGAATTAGGTGTCAAATTAATCTTCTTTTTATGCTTTATCTGATGGGATAAATTGCAGACTTGATTTTTAAAATCTCAAAATTTTGTAACATTGCTACTGATTAATTACATTTTCTCATCGATTAAACAACCATGTGGTTCCATGAACTAAGATAAATCCAAGGAAGTCTGTGGTCAGTTGCAGGACAAACAACTGTCCTGTCCAAAACTGGCTGAAATAAGCGGTTAGGAGAGCAACTTAGGAGAGAGAGTGAACGACTTTCGCAGGGTTTAGTACCTGTGGATGTGTCTCCCGCTGGAACAGAAGACGGTTCTTGCGTTGATTCTCCAATTAATGAACCTGTGGTCTGTTCTTCTGTGGACTTCTGGGGATCTGGAATAAATCAACAGGGACACGGTCAGGAAGAATGATCATTTCCTGAAGGTTCTGGAAGTATTTCTGCGTCACAATCCTTCTTGGACGCGTCCAAGAAACCCATCTGACGAATCACACTCTCTCATCCACTAAACCACTACGTGGTTCTCTGAGTGAAGACAAAATCACGGAAGATTGTGGTCAGTTGCACTACAAACAGCCGTCCTGTTCAAAACTGGCAGTATTCGCGACTGGAACAAGCAGTAACTTTGGAGAGAGACTTTCGGAGGATTTGGTACCCGAGGGTGTCTCTCTCGCTGGAACAGAAGACGGTTCTTGCGTTAATTCTTCAATTACTAATCCTTGGGTCTTTCTTTCGGTGGAAGTCTGAGGATCTGAAATGAATAAACCGGGTCACGGTCAGGAAGAATGTTCAATTTCTGAAGGTTCTCTTGCCGTTTTACTGCGGACAGCTGTGCGTGTCCATTGACGGCTGCGCAAGGCACTTTCCGCGCAGCTCTGTGAGTTTGGATATACTCCAGTCGAAGTATTAATCCAGATTGGGAGTATTATTCAGCAGCAGCGGGTAATAGCAAATTGGCAGCTGTTGTTAATAGATAAGTCGACATCTAGCAGATGGGTATGGACACAAAATGCTGGAGTAACTCAGCGGGACAGGGAGCATCTCTGGAGAGACTACAGTCTGAAGAAGGGTTTCGATCCGAAACACCACCCATTCCTTCTCTGCCGACATGCTGCTTGTCCCGCTGAGTTGTTCCAGCAATTCGCGCCTATCTTCCCAATGCATGTAGCTCTCAAAGTGGTTTCACAATGTTGCTACCTTTAGACAGAGGATCGGAAAGTTCATCACGTGTGGACCGATGCTTATAGGCTGCCGAGGCAGTTCCGTACGCTCCAGCTGAAACAAGACCAGTATACACAAGGAACTGCAGGGGCTGGTTTGCCGAAAAAAGGGACAGAGTTCTGGAAGAACCCGGTGATCAGGCCGACGCAATGGAAGACATGAGAAGCGACGATACGGGTCGAGATGAAAAGTGTGACGAAACAAAGACAGCGATTGTTTCCCTGAGATTGAGCGGGAGGTTGGAGCGGACAGATATCTGTACTGACATTGATACCCTCCCATAACCAACGACACCCGTCCTCCTCAACACACCCTCCCAGACGTATGCAGAAAAACGGCCAAACCAGAGATACATAGATACATAGAAATTAGGTGCAGGAGTAGGCCATTCGGCCCTTCGAGCCTGCACCGCCATTCAATATGATCATGGCTGATCATCCAACTCAGTATCCCGTACCTGCCTTCTCTCCATACCCTCTGATCCCCTTAGCCACAAGGGCCACATCTAACTCCCTCTTAAATATAGCCAATGAACTGGCCTCAACTACCCTCTGTGGCAGAGAGTTCCAGAGACCCACCACTCTCTGTGTGGAAAAATTCCTTCTCATCTCGGTCCTAAAGGATTTCCCCCTTATCCTTAAGCTGTGACCCCTTGTCCTGGACCTCCCCAACATCGGGAACAATCTTCCTGCATCTAGCCTGTCCAACCCATTAAGAATTTTGTACGTTTCTATAAGATCCCCTCTTAATCTCCTAAATTCTAGAGAGTATAAACCGAGTCTATGCAGTCTTTGTTCATAAGACAGTCCTGACATCCCAGGAATCAGTCTGGTGAACCTTCTCTGCACTCCCTCTGTGGCAATAATGTCCTTCCTCAGATTTGGAGACTAGAACTGTACGGAATACTCCAGGTGTGGCCTCACCAAGACCCTATACAACTGAAGTAGAACCTCCCTGCTCCTATACTCAAATCCTTTTGCTATGAAAGTTAACATACCATTCGCCAGATACTGACAGACAAACCTTGAGCCCGTGTCGTTTCCTCAGCTGACAATTTTATATTCTTTACGACTCACATTTCCTTGTTAGAGTTTAGAAGAAAGAGAGGGGACCTCACTGAAATGTACAGAATAGTGAAAGGCTTGGATAGAGTCGATGTGGTGAGGATGTTTCCACTGGTGGGGGACTCTAGGACTAGGGGGCATGGAATCAGAATTAATGGACGTACCTTTCGTAAGGGGACGAGGAGGCATTTGTTTTGTCAGAGTGTGGTGAATCTGTGGAATTATTTGTCATAGAAGGCTGTGACAAATAATCATAGATCACTAACAGTCTGACCTGGTCGAATAACATCTCATCAACAGTTAAGAAAGCGCAGCAGCGGTTGCACTTTCTGCGCCGGATGAGAAGAGCTCATCTCCCCCATCCCACCCTCACTACTTTCTACAGGGGCACCATAGAGAGTATTTTGACCAGCTGTACCTCTGTCTGGTTTGGGGACTGTAAAGCCTCTGACTGGAAGTCTGTGCAGAGAGTGGTGAGGACAGCGGAAAAAATCATCGGGACCTCTCTCCCCTCAATCGGGGATATTGCGACCAAACGTTGCGTGTCTAAGGCCAGCAGTATTATAAAAGACCCCACTCATCTCCATCACGGTCTGTTCACTCTGCTGCCCTCGGGAAAAAGATATCGCAGCATAAGGAGCAGAACATCAAGGGTCTGCAACAGCTTCTTCCCACGAGCCATCAGACTCCTGAATGCCATGTAATGGGCTGCCACCATTGTCTATTTATCCTTTTATCCTTTTTATCCATGCCTATCCTTCTGTTAATTTATCGTGTTGCACAGGGAGCCAAATGCAACGTAATTTCGAACTGCATATTGTTTGGAACTGCATATATCAATGTATTTCTAAATGACAATAAAGTTTGTTTGACTTTTGACTTTGACTGTGGAGGAGGTCAGTGGGTATTATTAGGGCAGAAACAGGTGGATTCTAGATTAGTCAGGCGTTAGAGGTATCGAAGAGAAGGCAGGAGAATGGTGTAAGGATAGTGTGATAAGGCCATGAATGAATGGCGGAGTAGACTATATGGGCCGAATGTCCTATCTCTACTCTTATCACATGACAACTTATGAGACTAATGACAACGATGCCCAGATATAAAGTGGCAGAGAGACTGGATGACTTGCGCGGCGCTAGATACCAGAGGTTGTTCCTCCCGCTGGCACAGATGGTGGTTGCTGGGCAGACCCTTTCGCCTTTTCGTTTTTGAATGCATGTGGACCTGGAATAAAGAAAGAGGGAGAGTGTCAATGAGAATGAATATTCCCTGAATGCTCTGGCACGGTGCTCATTTAATAAGCTGTGTGTTCACTGACCGGCGTGCAAGACGCTCAACGTTTGCCGTGTTGTGTTTGGATGCACAGACGAAGTGCTATACCAGGTTTGGAATATTATTTGGCGGTAGTAAGGGAAAATATATGGAGAGCGGTTGTTATTTGCTAAGTCGCAATCTGTCAGATGCGCGTCGTTCAAATGTAAGCCGACCAGGGTTATATTTCAGACGATACGATACGATTAGATAGAACTTTATTTATCCAAAGAGGGAAATGGATTTGCCAACAGGCATGAAACGCAAGATACATGAAACGGGAAATTAAAGTGACGAGTGGAAAGGATTGGGGATGTGCAAAGCTTGTGGACGGGGGCAGGGGATTCAGTCTACCCAACGACAGAAGGGGTAGGTATGTTACAAAACTTACCTTTAGCGGTGCTTGAGTTCTGCCGCTGTCCGTGTGCGCGACTTTGGCGCCTTTAAGGGGTGGAGGGGGGGGGGGGGGGGGGGGGGGGCGGGCGGGGTTGCAATGCGGTTTTCCCCTTGCAATCCGGAGCTTTATTTTCTCGGAGTGCAATCTATTTTTGGAGATTCGTTCCGACTGCCGGTAAGTCCGTTTTTTTAAATAATTCGTCCGACTATTTAATTGCTGCAGTGAAATAAAAATTAGCTCCGAATGCCGTGAACGCCGACAACGGGGACTGATTTTACGTAGGGGACAGGTAAGTGAAAGTTGTTCATTTTTTCATATAAACTTGCTTTTTTAGGGGACTTTAATCAATATTTCATGTTGCGAAACGGTGATTTCGCCCCCATATGAACTGTCAGAATATTTCCTGCTGATATGGGGTTTAAATTCACCTCTACTGCAACGTTCCAATGCAGCGCGTTCCAGAAAATCCCACTCGCAAGCTGTTTAAAATGCCCATTGATTTACAGGCATTAAACACTGAATTCCTTCAATTTGGCCTATAAATGAATGACAATTAGATTTAAAAATCATGTTTTATTGTGAATTATTGGGTGACTGTTAATTGGACACTTAGGCTTTACATTTTTTTTAATTTTTTCTTAAGAAATTAATAAATGTTTAGATCTAGTAATTGGATTTTGTAATTGGCTACAATTGGGTAACTAACTAATTATATGCTTTCATTTCAGGTCATCCAAGTAAGATTGTTTCATATTGGTTTCAGAATACTTCACTCTATAATAACTGAAAATTTCTTTCAGTTCTCTTAAATTTTACGGGCTTTTGACTGTCCTCGATCACAACTTTTGTGACAAGTCGATAGAAAAGCAATAGGAAGCAAGTTGCTAATTTCCGAGTATGAAAATGGCCCTAACCTTTTTAATACTGAAGATGTGAAAGTGAATTAGGTGTCAAATTAAACTTATTTTTATGCTTTATCTGATGGGATAAATTGCAGACTTGATTTTTAAATCTCAAAATTTCGTAACATTGCTAGAAGGGGGGGGGGGGGGGGGGGGTGTTGTACAGTTTGATAATAACAGGGAAGAAGGATTTGCCGTTGCGTTCTGTACTGCATCTTGTGGGAACCAGTCTATTGCTGGAGATGCTCATCAGGTTGACCAGTGTGTCATGGAGTGGGTTAGCTGTATTATCCCAGATACTCCGCAGTTTGAGGAGAATCTTCTGTTCCAAGTCCACCTCCCATTAATCCAGCTGCGCCTGGGGAATGGAGTCAGCCTTGTACATAACAGGATGACACCAACAAAAAGACCTGTGTTTCGTTGAAGTGTTTAACAGGGTACTTAAAGAAGAATTCACTCACACAGGGTCTTTCGGGAGTGGAAGACCATTGACTGTTTTTGTTTGGGGGTGGGGGTGGGGGTGGGGGGGAATGGACGGACGCATCTGATCCTGTGCGGTTTGGCTGCATGCAATGAAGAGCGAGAGATACATTGGGAATGTGAGAAAGACCATTAAAAGCAAGGTACATGTTTTTTGCGATGGGAGAGCGAAAAGTGGGAAAGCGCGTAATAGAGCTAGCAATACGGTAAACAATATGCTATAGAGAGACGTAAATGTTACGACAGATTGTGTGGTTATGTACGTGTGCATGTATGTATGTGCGCGTATGCGTACGTGTGCGTGCGCGCGTGTGTGTGCGTGTGTGCGTGTGTGTGTGTGCGCTTAGAGCGAGCGCGAGCGAAGCAGGTGACATACACGCACACAGAAACTGGAATGGAGATTGCGAGGCAAACTGAACGAAATAAATACAGATCTATAGAAGCTGCACAATATTGCAGATGACACGACATACATTATGATATAGAAAACCCGGAAGTGCTGAAAATATCCAGCAGGAGAAGCAACATCGATAAAAATGTCAATACAATTGAAGGTTGAAGATTGTGTGAGAGAGCATATAATTCTGTCTTTCACCATTCTCGCAGTCACCCTCAATAGTAATGGGTCAACTACTATCGGTAGTGAGACTGTGGAGATGGAAACTGGGGCAACAGAATGTGTGGGAAGGAACTGCAGAATCTGGTTTACAGCGAATATACAAAAAATGCTGCAGTAATTGAGTGGGACAGGCAGCATCTCCGGGGAGAAGGAATGGGTAACGTTTCGGGTCTGAAGAAGGGTCTGTGGAAACATCGCCCATTCTTTCTCTCCAGAGATGCTGCCTGTGCCGCTGAATTACTCCAGCAGTTTGTGTCTATCTGGGGCAACGGGTTCCCAGGTGTAAATCAGCGCGGCTCAGGCACATAACATCATCGTACGGCAGACCATGTCTGAGGGGCGAGTATATTCTCCTTGAACAGAGGGGAGGCTACAGCGTTCTCACCTCCATCGGAAGTAGACTGAGCTTCGCAACATTTCTTGGGTGGTGAATCAGCGGTCTCTACGGTCTTCTTGCACGCTCCATCTGAAACAAAGACAGTAGATGCAAGGAACTGCAGATACTGTTCTAACAAAAACAAACGACACAATGTTCTGGAGAAATTTAGTGGTCAGGCCGTACCTATGAAGGACATGTCAGGTGACGTGTCGTGTCACCATGAAACGTCTGATGAAACAAAGTCCGCGATTGTCCAGCGCTTTGACGCCAACACACGTCAGCAGAGCGCTCCCAGGCGTCACCGGAAAATGTCCAAACCAGAGATACTCAGAGGAAACCCCTGGGCCACATGCCAGTCCTTCGACAAAATTTGATATTCTTTTCGACACACATTGCTGTGTTAGCGTAAGCGTGCAGACGAGTGTAAGGCTTGGACAGAGTGGAAGTGTAGAGGATGTTTACACGCGTGGGAGAGTCCAAGTCGAGAGGTCATTGCCTCAGAATTAAATGACTTTTTTTTAGGGAGGAGATGAGAAGGAATTTCTTAAGTCAGTGTGTGGTGAATCTGTACAATTCTTTGCCACGAAGGCTGTGGAGCCAAGTCAGTGGATATATTTCCAAAAAGGAAGAAATATTCGAAGGGGAGTGTGAGGCAACCGTGGCTGACAAGAGAAGTTCAGGATAGAATAAAATAAAAATAAATTATGTCCAACATATCAAAGAGTAGCCGGAAGCCAGAGGATTGGAAAACTTTCATGGGACCACAGAAGGAAACAAAACGGGCAATACGGGCTGAAAAGATGAAGTACGAAGGGAAGCTGGCCAGGAATATAAATAAGGACAGTAAAAGCTTCTTTAGATACGTTAAGGGAAAAAGAGTAGCAGAGTCAAATGTGGGTCCCTTGAAGGCAGACACGGGTGAAATTATTATGCGGAACAAGGAAATGGCCGAAGAGTTGAACAGGTACTTCGGATGTGTCTTCACTAAGGAAGTCTCAAACAATCTCCCAGAAGTACTAGAGGGCTGAGGATCGAAGGGGGTCGAGGAACTGAAAGACATTTTCATCAGGCGAGAAATAGTATTGGGTAAGCTAATGGGACTGAAGGATGATAAGTCCCCAGGGCCTGATGGACTGCATCCCAGGGTCCTCAGAGAGGTGGCTGTAGAAATAATAGACGCATTGGTGATCATTTTCCAATGTTCAACAGATTCAGGATCTGGATTAGTTCCTGTGGATTGTAAGATAGCTACTGTTATCCCACTTTTCAAGAAAGGAGCGAGAGAGAAAACGGGGAATTATAGACCAGTTAGCCTCACTTCGGTGGTGGGAAAGATGCTGCAGTCAATGATTAAAGTGGTAATAATGGGGCATTTGGATACCAGTAAAGGGATTAGTCCAAGCCAGCATGGATTTATGAAAGGAAAATCATGCTTGACTAATCTTCTGGAATTTTTCGAGGATGTGACAAGTAAAATGGACGAAGGAGTGCCAGTGGATGTAGTGTATCTCGACTTTCAGAAAGCCTTTGATCAGGGCCCGCACGGGAGACTGGTGACTAAAATTAGAGCACATGTTATGGGGGTAGGGTGGATAGAAAATTGTTTGGCAGACAGGAAGCAAACAGTAGGAGTGAACGGGCCCTTTTCAGAATGGCAGGCAGTGGCGAGTGGAGTGCTGCAAGGCTCGGTCTTGGGGCCGCAACTGTTTATTAATGATTTGGAAGAGGGAATTAGGAGCAACACTAGCAAGTTTGCGGATGACACAAAGCTGGGTGGAAGTGTGAAATGTGAAGAGGATGTTAGGAGGTTGCAGGGTGACCTGGACAGATTGAGTGAGTGGGCAGATGCAGTATAATATAGATAAATGTGAGGTTATCCACTTTGGTGGCAAGAACAAGGGGGCAGTTTATTATCTCAATGGGGTTAGATTAGGTAAGGGGGATGTCCACGAGACCTGGGTGTCCTTGTACACCGGTCACTGAAAGTTGGCGTGCAGGTACAGCAGGCAGCGAAGAAAGCTGATGGACTGTTGGCCTTCATAGCAAGATGATTTCAGTATAAGAGTAGAGAGGTTCTTCTGCAGTTGTATGGGGCTCTGTTAAAACCACATCTGGCGAATTGAGTACAGTTTTGGTCTCCTAATTTGAGGAAGGACATTACTGTGATTGAGGCAGTGCAGCGTAGGTTCACGAGATTGATCCGTGGGATGGCGGGACTGTCATACGAGGAAAGATTGAAAAGACTAGACTGTAAAGACTGTATTCACTGGAATTTAGAAGGATCAGGGGGTCTTATAAAAACATATAACATTATAAAAGAATTGGACAAGCTTGATGCAGGAAAAAGGTTCCCAATGTTGGGCGAGTCCGGAACCAGGGGCCACAGTTTTTGAATATAGGGGAGGCCATTTAAGAACGAGGTGAGGAAAAACGTTTTCACCCAGAGAATTGTGAATTTGTGGAATTCCCTGCCACTGAGGGCAGTGGAGACCAAATCACGATGGATTTAAGAGAGAGTTGGATAGAGTTCTAGGGGCTAGTGGAATCAAGGGATATGGGGAGAAGGCAGGCACGGGTTAATGATTGGGGACGATTAGCCATGATCGCAATGAGTGGTGGTGCTCGCTCGAAGGACTGAATGGCCTCATCCTGCACCTATTTTTATGTTTCTATGTTACCGAGGTGATGGATGATTTGTACTGGTGTCAGATGTTATGGGGAGAATGCAGTAGAATGGTGTTCGGAGGGAAAGATAGATCATACTTGAATGGCGGAGAAGACGAGATGGACCAAATTGCCAAATTCTGATCCTATTACTTATGGCATGACCTTATGAAATATTATTACACTCCGTCACTTTGCCCCTGTCCACTGACAACAGAACGTGAACAGTTAAAATCGAATGATTTTTTTTCTCCGCACACTCTGCTGCAGTCCTCCTGCGGGCAGCTTTGTGTGTTCACTGGGCTGTTGCGTAAGTCAACACTTGGCTTTCTTGTCTCATGGTGAGTATGGATATAGCTACAGACATATTTCACTGCAGCCAACACTTGTCAGACCACGGCCTTGCACATCTGAATCTTCCCATTCACACCTTCGTCTTCATTTCGCTCCACGTCACCCTCATTCGATCAATGCACACTTTGCAAGTCACTGTGACAAATGCCTTGCACTCACCCCCTCCCCCTCCCCCGTTGATTAGAGTCCAACAACTGATCTCACGAGGACCACATTTCTCATAGTTTACGCCTTTTTATCCTCTTGTTGCCTACCCACAGTCACAACGCAAGTCCACAATCCTTATTCGATCCCTACATCGCACGCAACTAACCATTTTTCTCCCTCGCTGGCGAAACCCACGTGGTTCGCTGAACCATCAGCAATTGGTTTGTACAGGAAGGAACTGCAGATGCTTGTTTACCCCGGAAGATAGACACAAATTGGTGTGGTAACTCATGCATTCAGGCAGATCTCTGGATAGAAGGAATGGGTGAAGTTTCGGGCAAGACCTATCTTCCAGTGGGGTACCGCAAGGCTCGGTGCTGGGACCGCAGCTATTTGCAATATACATCAATGAAGCGATTCAAATTAACATTAGCAAATTTGCAGATGACACAAAGCTGAGTGGCAGAGTGAACTGTGGGGAGGATGCTGAAAGAATGCCGGGTGACTTGGAAAGGTGGGTGAGTGGGCACATGCGTGGCAGATGTAGTTTAATGTGGATAAATGTGAGTTTAGCCACTTTGGTAGCAAAAACAAGAAGGCAGATTATTATCTAAATGGTGTCAAGTTGGGAAAAGGGATCTGGGGGTCTTTGTTCATCAGTCAATGAAAGTAAGCGCGTAGATGCAGCAGGCAGTGAAGAAAGCGAATGGCATGTTGGCCTTCATAACAAGAGAAGTTGGAGCAGAGGTCCTTCTGCAGTTGTACAGTGCCCTAGTGAGACCACACGTGGAGTATTGTGTGCCGTTTTGGTCCCTTAACTTGAGAAAGGACATTATTGCTATTGAGGGAGTGCAGCGTAGGTTTACAAGGTAAATTCCAGGGATGGCGGGAGTTTATTTACCGAGAGAATGGAGCGGCTGGGCATGTGTACTCTGGAATTAAGAAGGATGAGAGGGGATCTTATTGAAACATTTTAGATTATTAAGGGTTTGGACAAGCTAGAGGCAGGAAACATGTCCCTGATGTGGGAGTCCAGAAACAGGGGCCACTGTTTATCAATAAGGGTAAGCCATTTAGAACGGAGATGAGGAGACACTTTTTCATACAGAGAGTTGCGTGTCTGCGGATGTCTCTGCCTCGGAGGGCGGCTGAGGCCCTTCTCTGGATAACTTCAAGAGATAGCTAGATATTGCTCTTAAAGATAGCGGAGTTAGGGGATATGGAGAGAAGGCAGGAACGGGGTACTGATTGGGGATGATCGGCCATGATCACATTGAATGGCGGTGCTGGCTCGAATGGCCCAATGGCCTACTCATGCACCTATGGTCAGTTGTCTATTCTCTATTCAGACTCAATGAGAATTGTGGTCAGTTGCAGAACAAATAAACAACATAAGGTCATAAGTGATAGGAGCAGAATTAGCCCATTCGCCCCATCAAGTCTGTTCCAGTTTTTGTGGGTGCTGTCTCTACGGCGTTTCTACGTTCTCCACGTGACCTGCTTGGGGTTCTTCAGAGAAATTCAGGTTCCTCCCACACTCCAACATCGTACAGTTTTGTAGGTTAAATTGGCTTGGTATTAGTGGAAATTGTCCCTAGCGTGCGTAGGATTGTGATAATATGTGGGGATCGCTGATCAGTGCGGACTCGGTGGGTCGAAATGCATGTTTGCGCGCTGTAAATGGGACGAAAGTGAACGAAGGAGAGGGTTAAGATTGTGCGGAGCGTAATCTGTAGTGCGGCGAGGAGGGTGTCTGGAGTGTGAGGAGGTCTAGATTGAGGTTTAAGAGATTCAGAGTAAGGTTGGAGAGAGTAAAGAGTGGCGGAAGTATTATTGTCTGGAGTTGATTGGGAAAGCACACGTAAAGTGGAAGGGGTTGGAGGAGGTCCAAGTGACCGCTGTTCACCAGAAAAGGCTGACGGGGCCCTTGGACGGAGTCGAGGGGCGGAAAGTATAGGGACAGGTGTCGCATCTCATGCGTTAGCAGGGGAAAGTACACGGTGAGGGGGTGGGTTGGGTGGAAAGGGACGAGTTGACCAGTTTAAATTCAAGTCGTTCATCCCATCAACAACAAAGATCCCAGGAAATATCCTGTGGCATTCCAATGGGCACAATCTGGCCGGAATAATGCCCCTATCACCACGACATTCTCTTGTGAGGAGGCCGGGGTCGGAGATTGCAACCTTCAGGATGTCCGCCCTGTTTCGACACATGCAATCAACCCGGCGTGCACAATAAAATAAGATCATATAGAACAAGTTGTCCGACATCTTCAGGCTGTGCACACCATACGCAAGAAGTAGTGAGGAGGCCAGTTCTGAATATAAATTAGCATGTCACTGTGGAACCCATCGATCTGAACTTTCCTGATCAGCCGACAATTGCAGGCCGTTACCAATCACTTTGCAAGCGTTGTCATCAGCAATCTACTGCTGCGCCATCGTGCCACCCAGATTTTTTTCAACAGATTCCTTCACCATCATCACCCCAGACCCTCTCCGCCCTCGGTCACGTAGCTCCAATCCTTTCGAATCACGCTACTTTATCCTTCGCCAACTGGCAGGTACCTTTGGGGGTAGAACCTTGTCCGACGACGCCTATATTAATACCTGAGCATGCATCCGGGCCAGTGGAGAAATTCTCTTGGGGTTCGGTCGTCGTGTCGGAATATTCACGTCTTGGTAGGGATGCTCCATCTGTAATAAAGTAAGCAAAGGCAATTCTCGATGAGGAGGCAATTCTAGATTTGTGTTGTGAAGAAGGTAATTCTGGATTTAGTTTTGCGGGAAAGGCAATTCTGGATTTAGTGTTATGTAATGAACCGGATTTGATTAGGGAACTTCAGGTTAAGGTGCCATTAGGATGTAGTGACCAATTTGAGAGGGAGAAGGGTAAATCGGAGTTGGCAGTATTACAGTTGAATAAAAGGGACTATGGAACCATGAGGGAGGAGCTGGCCAAAGATGACTAGAAATGTACCCTAGCAGGGATGACAGTGGAACAACAATGGCAGGTATTTCTGGGGATAATACAGAATGTGCAGTATTAGTTCATTCCACTGAAGGAGAAAGATTACAACGGGAGTAAGGGCCCACCATGGCTGACAAGGGAGGTCAGGGACAGGTTGAAAGTAAAAGGGAAGAAACACAAGACAGCAAAGATGAACGAGAATCCAGAGGATTGTGTAACGTTGAATGAGCAACAGAAGACAACCAAAAAGGCAATCCGGGGGGAAAAGATGAGATACGAAGGTAAGCTGGCCAAGAATATAATGGAGGATATTAAAAGCTTCTTTAAGTATGTGAAGAGGAAAAAATAGTTAAGACCAAAGATAGACTCTTAAAGGCTGAAACAGGTGAATTTATAATGGGCATCAAGGAAATGGCAGACGAGTAGAACAGGTACCTTGGATCGTTTTTACTAAGAAGGACGTAAAAAATCTTCCTGGTGTACCAGTGGCCAGAGGATCTGGGGTGACGCAGGAACTGACAGAAATCCACATTAGACAAGAAATTGTGTTGGGTCGACTTATGGGACTGAAGGCTGATAAAACCCCAGGTCCTGATTGTCTGCATCCCAGGGTACTTAAGGATGTGCTCGAGAAATCGTGAATGCATTGTCATTATTTTCCAATGTTCTGTAGATTCAGGATCGGTTTATGTGGATTGGAGGGTAGCTAATGTTGCCCCACTCTTAAGGAAAGGCGGAAGAGAGAAACAAGGAATTATAGAGGACATCGCCTGACATCGGTCGTGGGAAACCTGTTGGAATTAATTATAAAATAAGAAATAGCGGCACATTTGGATTGCAGTAACAGGATCGGACCGAGTCAGCATGGATATTTCGCTTGAGCAGCTTGCACACTAGCGGCATAGACAATAGACAGTAGACAAAAAGTGCAGGAGTAGGCCATTCGGCTCATCGAGCCAGCACCGCCATTCAATGTGATCATGGCTGATCATCCCCATTCAGTACCTCGTTCCTGCCTTCTCCCCATATCCCCAGACTTCGTTATTTTTAAGAGCTCTATCTAGTCTTGAAAGCATTCGGGGAACCTGCCTCCACCACCCTCTGAAGCAGAGAATTCCACAGACGCACCACTCTCTATGAATATTAACTTCTCTAACTACAATTAACGTTTGATTTCCCTCACTCACCATTACTCCCTCTTCCCAGTTTTCCGACACGTTTTACTCTCCGACTATATTTTACCTCTGTTTGATTCGTTATACCTTCTGCAGGTTCACAATGACTAGTCTACATTTTCTTGATCTATATTTCCTTTGTCCTGTTTTCACACCATCCCCATCCTTATCCATGTACTTCCTTTTCCAATAATATCAGTCTGAAGAATGTTTTCGACCCGAAACGTCACTCATTCCTTCTCTCCAGAGACACTGCCTGTCCCATTGAGTTGGTCCAACATTCTAAGTTTATCTTTGAAGAGCTTGGTTGGTACATTTTACATGAATCACCAAATTCGGCTGAGTTGCGGATAGCGAGTTTTGTTGTCAGCATAGACAGCGGGATATAGAAAAGATACAGAAATAGGCGAATAAACAGCGGATGGAAATTAGTCCGAGCAAGTGCGCGTTGCTGTATTTTGGGAAATCGGATGTAAGGGGAAAGTATACAGTGAATGCAACCCTTCATTGATGCACAGAGGTGATTTGAGCCCCACGTCCACATATCCATGGACGTGTCCACGGAAACGGATAGAATGGTGAAGAATCCGTATGGTATTTCCTTGCCGTGGTCGGCCAAGGCATTGATGATAAAGCTAAGGCAGTCATGTTGCAGCTTCATAGGACTTTAATTGGCGTTCGATTTGGAGCCGCTTGTGCAGTGCTGTCCAGCACATGGCAGGAATGATGAGGAATTATGGAAATGATGCAAACTAAGTTTTTCAGCATGCTGCATGTATTCGAGGCGATAAGGAGAGATTGGGCAGACATACAGTGTTGTCTCCGGAGGTCGAAGGTGAAAGGGACACGAGATAAAATTATGTAAAACTACGAGGGAAATTGATAGGTTAGGCAGTCAGAAATTATTTTCCAGCAGAGTAGAAATGTCAAAACCTGAGGGCATAGATTGAAGACGAGATGGCCACTGTTTAAAGCATTTGTGCGGCGCAGGATTATATACAGGGAAGGTGCTGGGTTCCTGGAACGCGCTACCAGGGAGTCGTGTTAGTGTCGGATAAGCTACTAGTATTCAAGTCTTTGAGATAGGCACATGCATATGCAAGGAAAACAGGGTTGAATTATGTGCAGCTAGAGTGTATTACTTTAACTTGATGTCATGTTAACATTAGTTTAACTTGACGTCATGCTCAATGTGAGCCGCGGGTCCTGTTCCTGTGTGGTAACTGCAGATGCTGATTTAAACCAAAAACTGACACAACATGAGTCCGATAACATTTTAACTTTGTTGCCAGCTTCTCAGCCAACAGTTCCTCGATCTCCAATCCGTGTTTCATACCTTACATTTCCTTACCAATATATCTCCCTCTCCCCTGACACCAATCTGGAGAAGGGTCTCTCCCGGAACCCTCGCCAATTTATTTTCTCCAGAGCTGCTGCATGTCCCGCTGAGCTACTCCGTCATTTTGTGTCTATGTTATTTATTCTTCTATATTCTATGCTATATTGTTATTTACTCCTCTTACATACTTTTTTCTGGAATATTATACAGTGGCTTGCAAAAGTTTTCATACCCCTTGAACTTTTCCACATTTTGTCACGTTACAACCACAAACGTAAATGTATTTTATTGGGATTTTATGTGATAGACCAACACAAAGTGGCGCATAATTGTGAAGTGGAAGGAAAATGATACATGGTTTCCAACTTTTTTTACAAATAAATAACTGAAAAGTGTGGCGTGCAAAAATATTCAGCCCCCTTTACTCTGATACCCCCAAATAAAATTCAGTGCAACCAATTGCCTTCAGAAGTCACCTAATTAGTAAATAGAGTCCACTTGTGTGTAATCTAATCTCAGTATAAATACAGCTGTTCTGCGAAGGCCTCAGAGGTTTGTTAGAGAACATTAGTGAACAAACAGCATCATGAAGCCCAAGGAACACACCAGACAGGTCTGGGATAAAGTTGTGGAGAAGTTTAAAGCAGGCTTAGGTTATACAAAAATATCCCAAGCTTTGAACATCTCACGGAGCACTGTTCAATCCATCATCCGAAAATGGAAAGAGTATGGCACAACTGCAAACCTACCAAGACATGGCCGTCCACCTAAACTGACAGGCCGGGCAAGGAGAGCATTGGTCAGAGAAGCAGCCAAGAAGCCCATAGTAACTCTGGAGGAGCTGCAGAGATGCACAGCTCAGGTGGGAGAATCTGTCCACAGGACAACTATTAGTCGTGCACTCCACAAATTGGGTCTTTATGGAAGAGTGGGAAGAAGAAAGCCATTGTTGAAACAAAGCCATAAGAAGTCCCGTTTGCAGCTTGCCACAAGCCATGTGGGCGACACAGCAAACATGTGGAGGAAGGTGCTCTGGTCTGGTGAGACCAAAATTGAAGTTTTTGTCCTAAATGCAAAACGCTGTCTGTGGCGGAAAACTAACACTGCACATCACCCTGAGCACACCATCCCCACTGTGAAACATGGTGGTGGCAGCATCATGCTGTGGGGATGCTTTTCTTTAGCTGGGACAGGGAAGCTGGTCAGGGTTGATGGGAAGATGGATGGAGCCAAATACAGGGAAATCTTGGAAGAAAACCTATTAGAGTCTGCAAAAGACTTGAGACTAGGCGGAGGTTCACATTCCAGCAGGACAACGACCCTAAACATACAGTCAGAGCTACAACGGAATGGTTTAGATCAAAGCATATTCATGTGTTAGGATGGCCCAGTCAAAGTCCAGACATAAATCCAATTGAGAATCTCTGGCAAGTGTTGAACATTGCTGTTCACAGACGCTCTCCATCCAACGTGACTGAGCTTGAGCTATTTTGCAAAGAAGAATGGGCAAACATTTCAGTCTCTAGATGTGCAAAGCTGGTAGAGACATACCCCAAATGACTTGCAGCTGCAATTGTAGCGAAAGATGGTTCTCCCAAGTATTGACTCAGGGGGGCAGAATACTTTACAGTTTTTTATTTGTAATACAATTTGGAAACCATGTATAATTTTCCTTCCACTTCACAATTATGCACCACTTTGTGTTGGTCTATCACATAAAATCCCAATAAATACATTTACGTTTGTGGTTGTAACGCGACAAAATGTGGAAAAGTTCAAGGGGTATGAAAACGTTTGCAAGCCACTGTATGCTCCTCCCCACTCCAGGTTCTATGCTGCCCACTCCAGATTCCATACCTGAACTTGCAGACGCTGCTGCGTCACCGCTCGAACCCTGGCCAAAATCTGCAGCCGTTGCTCCCTGGGGTTCCTGAGTTGTGTCCGTCGGTGGATCTGGGAAGAAGAGAATGGAGGTGGGACAGGGAATGTGGAAGAATAACAACACATTGGACAGCTGTTCACGAGGAACGTCGGCTGCAGAAACGAAGAACCATCAGTCGGTTCTAAAACCAATATCCAAAATGCTTCGCAAGTCACACGTCTCGTTTAGAACGTTACTCGAACACAATCCACGCTACGTGTCTGTCCTTGTTTATCCAGACTAGTCGAATCTTTCCTACATGGCTTAATCCTTCTTTAGTTTAATTTAGTTTAGTTTAGTTTAGTTTAGATTAGTTTAGTTTAGTTTAGTTTAGTTTGGTTTATAGATGCAGCGCGGAAACAGGCCATTGGACCCCCCCCCCCCCCACCCCCCGCCCAAGGCCGCACCGACCTAGGGATAATTTGACATTCACACCAAACCAATTAATCTTCAAATCTGCAGGTCTTTGAAGCATAGGGGGAAAACCAAGCTCTTGGAGAAAACCACGCGATCACAAGGGGAACGTACAAACTCCGTGCAGACACCACCCGTCAGAAGATAGACACACAATGGTTGAGTCACTCAGCGGGAGATAAGGCATGGGTGACGTTTCGGGCCGAGACCCCTCCACAGCTTCCCATTCCTTGTCTCCGGGAATGCTGCCTGTCCCACTGCGTAGCTCCAGCAATTTATGTCTAGCGTCGGTTGAAACCAGCATCTGTAGTACCTACCTACACCACCCGTAGTGAGCATCGAACCCGGGACCCGGACCACTGGCGCCGTTCGGCAGCAACTCTACGGCTGCGCCGCCGTGGTTCCACTATCCTGCGTTCCTTTATTCCTTCCATTAGTCATTCACGGCCCTGCACCCTTTTAGCTCACATTCTTCACCATCCAATCCCTGTTCCCAAGTGTCTGCGAGTCATCAAAACACATTTTCCTCAAGCTCTCTCATTACCTTCGTCCTGCACCCTCAATCGCCAGTCTCACTTCCCCCCCTTATCTCGCCTTTCCTCCTTCTACACTAATTCACTCCAATTTGAGCCTCCCCAGATTTCCCCTTGGCGCGTTGCCTCATTCCTTCAACCCATCCCCTCCGTACCCACCAGTATCCAACTAAGGCAGCCTCATCCCTCTCTTCATCTCTTCCGCACTCCATGCCCGCGCTCTTTCCACTCAATACCCCCTCTTCACCACAACGCACCCCGCTCGTCCCCACTCCAGAAGTTGTAATCCACCCACTTCAGACACTCTCTTCCCGCATTCCAGATTGCCAATCGACTGCATGCAACCATTCTCCCTCTGCTTCACACTCTCTCCTACCAAACGCATAACACCTTTTACACCATTCCAGACTACTTTTCCAATCCACTTCAGACAATCATACTCCCGCCACTCTATACTCTCTCCTACCTTATCTGAATCACTTCAATCTAGACATTCTCCCACTCCAGACTCACCACAGTGTACCCTCTGCACAATCCTAACCCTCTCCCTCGTTCACTTCCGACCCACTCATCCCCCATTACAAACTCCCTCCTACATTTCCCCCCCACCCCCACCTCACTCCAGACTCCGAACTGTCCTTTAGTTTGGTTTAGTTTAAGTTAGAGATACAGGGCGTGAACATGCATTCCGACCCACCGAGACCGCACTGATCACCGATCCCCACATATTATCACAATCCTACGCAAGCTAGGGACAATTTCCACTAATACCAAGCCAATTTTACCTACAAAACTGCACGACGTTGGAGTGTGAGAGGAAACGGAATTTCTCTGAAGAAGGACACGTGGAGAACGTACAAACTCCGTTCAGACAGCACCCATAATCAGGACCAAACCCAGGTCTCCAGTGCTGCAAGCGCTGTTAGGCAGCCATCTATCGCTGCGGCATCGTTCCACCCAGATTTGTTTCAACAGATTCCTTCATCATCATCACCCCAGACCCTCTCCGCCCTCTGTCAGATAGAACAAATCCCCTCGAATCACGCTGGTTTACCCTTCGCCAACTGGCAGGTAGCTTTAGGGGGAAGAACCTTGTCCGACGACGCCTATATTAATACCTGAGCTTGCATCCGGGGCAGTGGAGAAATTCTCTGGGGGTTCGGTCGTTGTGTCAAAATATTCCCGTCTTGGTAGGGATGCTGGATCTGTAATAAAGTAAGAGAAGTCAATTCTCGATGAGAAGGCAACTCTGGATTTGTGCTGTGAAGAAGGCAATTCTGGATTTAGTGTTGTGGGGAAGACAATTCTGGATTTAGTGTTGTGTAATGAACTGGATTTTAGAAGGGATCTTGAGGTTAAGGAGCAATTAGGATGTAGTGACTATAATATGATACGTTTTATTCTTCAATTTGAGAGGGAGAATGGTAAATCGGAGTTGCAGTATTACAGTTGAACAAAGGGGACTGTGGAACCACGAGGGAGGAGCTAGCCAAAGATTACTGGAAAGATACCCTAGCAGTGATGAGAGTGGAACAACAATGGCGGGCATTTCTGGGGATAATACAGAAGGTACATTATCAGTTCATTCCAATGAGGAAGAAAGATTGCAACGGGAGTAAGGGGCGAGCGTGGCTGACGAGGGATGTCAAGGACAGTATAAAAATAAAAGGGAAGAAGCACAAGACAGCAAAGATGAACGAGAAACCAAAGGATTGTGTAACGTTGAATGAGCAACAGAAGATAACCAAAAAGGCAATGCTGGGAATAAACGTGAGGTGCGAAGCTCAGCTAGCGAAGAATATAAAACACTACAGTAAAAGCTTATTTAAGTATGTGAAGAGGGAAAAAATAGTTAAGACCAAAGATGGACTCTGAAAGTCTGAAAAAGGTGAATTTATTATGGGGATCAAGGAAATGGCAAACGAGTGGAACAGGTACTTTTAATCCGTCTTTCCAAGAAGGACACAAAAATCTTCCTGGTGTACCTGGTGACAGCGGGATATAGAAAAGCTACAGAAATGGACGAAAGAATAGCGGATGGATATTAGTCCGAGCAAGAGGGCGTTGCTGTATTTTGGGAAATCGGATGTAAGGGGAAAGTATACAGTGAATGCAACCCTTCATTGATGCACAGAGGTGACTTGAAGCCCACGTCCACATCTCCATGGACGTTTCCACGGAAACGGATAGGATGGGGAAGAATCCGTATGGTATTCCGTTGCCGTCGTCTGTCAGGGCATTGATGATAAAGATATGGCAGTCACTTTAGTTGGTGTTCGATTTGGAGCCGCTTGTGCAGTGTTGTCCAGCGCATGGCAGGAACGATGAGGAAACTTTGGAAAGGATGCAGACTACGTTTCTCAGCATGCTGCATGTATTCGAGGCGATAAGGAGAGGTTGAGCTGACATACTCCGGAGGTCGGAAGTGAAAGGGACATCTGATAAAATTATGTAAAACTACGAGAGAAATTATAGGTTAGGCAGTCAGAATTTATTTGCCAACAGAGTAGAAATGTCAAAGACCTGAGGGCATAGCTTTAACGTGAGATGGCCACTGTTTAAAGCAGTGGTACGGCGCAGGATTATATACAGGGAAGGTGCTGGGTTCCTGGAACGCGCTACCAGGGGTCGTGTTAGAGGCAGATAACGTACTAATATTCAAGTCTTTGAGATAGGCACATGCATATGCAAGGAAAAGAGGCTATGAATGGTATGCAAGTAGAATATATTACTTTAACTTGACGTAATGTTAATTTTACATGTTAAGATTAGTTTCACTTGACGCCATGCACAATGTGAGCCGCATGCCCTGTCCCTGGGTAGTAAGGTACTGCAGATGCTGGTTTAAACCGAAAACTGTGACAACATGAGTTTGACCACATTTTATTTCTGTTATTAATTGCTCCCCAGCCAACAATTCTACATTTTCCTTGACCTCCAATCCGTGTGTCCTATTTTCATACCTTACACTTCATTATCAATGTATCTCCCTCTCCCTTAACACCAGTCTGGAGAAGGGTCTCGCCCGGAACCCTCACCAATTTCTTCTCTCCAGAGATGCTGCATGTTCCAGGTGCTACTCCACCATTTTGTGTCTATGTCCTTCATTCTTCAATATTCTATGCTGTATTGTTATTTCCTCCCCTTATAAACGTCTATGCTACATTGTTATATGGTACTCCCCACTCCAGATTCTATGCTGCCCACTCCAGATTCCATACCTGAACTTGCAGACACTGCTGTGTCACCGGTCAAACCCTGGCCAAAATCTGCAGCCGTTGCTCCCTGGGGTTCCTGAGTTGTATCCGTCGGTGGATCTGGGAAGAAGAGAATGGAGGTGGGACCGGGAATGTAGAAGAGTAACAACACATTGAACAGCTGTTCACGAGGAACGTCGGCTGCAGAAACGAAGAACCATCAGTCAGTTCTAAAACCAATAGCCAAAATGCTTCACAAGTCACACGTCTCGTTTTGAACGTTACTCGAACACAATCCGCGTTCCGTGTCCTTGTTTATCCACAGCAGTCGGATCTTTCCTACATGGCTTAATCCTTCTTTAGTTTAGTTCAGTTTCGTATAGTTCAGTTTCGTTTAGTTTAGTTTAGTTTAGTATAGTTTATAAATGCAGCGCGGAAACAGGCCATTCGACCCACCGAGGCCGCACCGACCTAGGGTTAATTTTACATTCACACCAAGACAGTTAAACTACAAATCTGTAGGTCTTTGGAGCGTGGGAGGAAACCCAATATCTTGGAGAAAACCACGCGATCACAGGGGGAACGTACAAACTCCGTGCACATACCATCCGTAGTCAGAAGATAGACATACTGTGATGGAGTGACTCAGCGGGATAGGCAGCATTCCAGTAGAGAAGGTATGGGTGACGTTCCGCTTCGAGACCCCTCCTCAACTTCCCATTCCTTGTCTCCGGGAATGCTCCCTGTCCCGCTGCGTGACTCCAGAATGTTCTGTCCAGCATCTGTAGTATTTTCCGACACACCCGTAGTCAGCATTGAACCCGGGACTCGGAGCACTGGCGCTGGTCGGCAGCAACTTTGCGGCTGCGCCTCCGTGTAGCCACTATTCTGAGTACCTTTATTCCGTCCTTGAGTAATTCTCGGCCCTGCGCACTTATAGCTCACATTCGTCACCATCCAATCCCTGTACCAAGTGTCTCCGAGTCATCAAAACACATTATCCTCAAGCACTTCAACTCCCCCTCCCATTCCGTATCCGACGTCTCGGTCCTGGGCCTCCGCCACGGCCAGCGTGAGCAACACCGCAAGTTGGAGGAACAGCACCTCATATTCCGCTTGGGGAGTCTGCATCCTCTGGGCTTAAACATTGAATTTTCTCAATTCTGTTAACCCAGACTACCCCCTCCCCTCCCCACCTCTCCCTCAGCCCTCGGGCCCTGACATTCCTTTTCTATCTCCCCGCCCCCCACCCAAGTCGCACTAGCTTCTCATTTTCACACCACAACAGCTTACAATGGCCTGTTTCCTTTATCATCGATACTTTTTTGCATATCTTTCCTTCATTGTTCTTTATCTCTCCACATCACTGTCTAAATCTCTCGTTTCCCTGATCCCTGACCAGTCTGAGGAAGGGTCTCGACCCGAAACGTCGCCTATCTCCTTCGCTCCTTAGATGCTGCTGCACCCGCTGAGTTTCTCCAGCTTTTTGTGTAACCCTTATGCTCAAGCTCTCTATTACATTCGTCCTGCACCCTCAATCGCCAGTCACTCGTTCCCTCCGTACCCCGCCTTCCCTCCTTCTACACTCATTCCCTCCAATTTGATCCTCCTCCGATTTCCCCTTGGCGCGTTGCCTCATTCCTTTAACCCACCCCCTCCATCCCCACGAGTCTCCAACCAAGGCAGCCTCCGCCCTCTCTTCATCTGTTCCGCACCCTATGCCCGCGCTCATTCCACTCAATACCCCCTCTTCATCACACCCCAACCCCTCCTCCCCACTCCAGAAGTTGTAATCCACCCACTTCAGACGCAATGTTCCCGCACACCAGACTGCCAATTGACTGCATGCAACCATCCCCCCTCTGCACCACACCCCCTCCAAACAAAACCCATAACTCTTTCTAAACCATTCCAGACTCCTTTCCCAATCCACTCCAGCCAATCATACTCGCGCCACTCTGTGCACTCTCCTACCTTAATCTGAATCTCTTATATCTCAATCTAGACCTTCTTCCACTCCAGACTCACAACAGACTACCCTCCGCACAATCCTAACCCACGCCTTCGTTCACTGCCGAGCCACTCATCCCCCATTACAAACCCCCTCCTTTCCCTCCCACCCTCCTTCGCTACAGACCGTCCTTTAGTTTGGTTTAGTTGAAGTTAGAGATACACCGCAGAAACATGTATTTCGACTCACCGAGCACGTATATTAGCACAATTCTGTGCACATTAGGAACAATTTTCACTAATGCCAAGCCAATTTTACATACAAAACAATCGTACGACGTTGGAGTGTGGGCGGAAACCGACGATCTCTGGAGAAACCCACCAAGGTCACGTGAAGAACGTGCAAACTCTGTACACATAGCACCCGTAGTCTGGATCAAACCCGGGTCTCCAGTGCTGCAAGCGCTGTTAGGCAGCCATTCTACCGCAGCGCCACCGTGCCACCCATATTTGTTTCAACAGATTCCTTCACCATCATCACCCCAGGCCCTCGCCGCCCAACTCAGATCGTAAAAAATCATCTCGAATTACGTCACTTTACCTTTCGCCCATTGGTTGGTAACTTTGGGGGAAGAACCTTGTCCAACGACGCCAATGTTAATACCCGAGCTTGCATCCGAGGCTGTGGAGAAATTCTCAAGGGAATCTTTGGTCGTTGTGTCAAAATATTCCGGTTTTCGTACAGAGGCTGGATCTGTAATAAAGTGGGAGAAGGTAATTTTGGATGAGAAGGCAATTCTGGACTTAGTGTTGTGGAGAAGGCAGTTCTGGTTGTGTAACGAACCGGATTTGAAAAGGGAACTTGAGGTTAAGGAGCCATTAGGAAGTAGTGACCATAATATGATGATTTTTAATCTGCAATCGGAGAGCGAGAAGGGTAAATCGGAGGTGTCAGTATTACAGTTGAACAAAGGGGGTTGTGGGGGAGGAGCTGTCCAAAGTTGACTGGAAAGATACCCCAGTAGGGATGACAGTGGAAAAACTATGGCAGGTATTTCTGGGAATAATACAGAAGGTGCAGGATCAGTTCATTCCAAAGAGGAACAAATATTGCAACCGGAGTAAGGGGCGACAGTGGCTGACAAGGGAAGTCACGGACAGTATAAAAATAAAACGTAAGACGTTCAACATAGCAAAGATGAGCGGGAAGCTAGAGGCTTAGTAACGTCTAAATAGCAACAGCATATGACTAAAAAGGCAATACGGGGATACAAAATGAGGTACGAAGGAAAGCTAGCCAAGAATATAACGGAGGATAGTAAAAGCTTCTTTAGGTTTGTGAAGAAGAAAAACAAAATTAAGACCAAAGTTGGACTCTTGTGGGCAGAGGATCTGAGGTGCCGGTGGATCAAAAAGAAATCCACATTAATGTGGATAAATGTGAAATTATCCACTTTGATAGCAAAGACAGGAAGGAATATTATTATCTAAAATATGTCAAGTTAGGAAAAGGGAAAGTACAACGGGTCCTGGAATGTCAGGACTTTCATATGAGGAAAGATTGGATAGACTCGGCTTGTACTAGCTGGAATTTAGAAGATTGAGGGGGGATCTTATAGAAACTTACAAAATTCTTAAGGGGTTGGACAAGCTAGATGCTGGAAGACTGTTCCCGATGTTGGGGGAGTCCAGAACAAGGGGTCACAGTCTAAGGATAAGGGGGAATTCCTTTAGGACCGAAATGAGGAAAACATTCTTTACACAGAGAGTGGTGAGTCTCTGGAATTCTCTGCCACAGAAGGTAGTTGAGGCCAGTTAATTGGCTATATTTAAGAGGGCGTTAGATGTGGCACTTGTGGCTAAAGGGATCAGGGGGTATGGAGAGAAGGCAGGTACGGGATACTGAGTTGGATGATCAGCCATGATCACATTGAATGGCGGTGCAGGCTCGAAGGGCCGAATGGCCTACTCCTGCACCTATTTTTCTATGTTTATGTTTCTATGTTCATCAGTCAATAAGCGTGCAGGTACAGTAGGCAGTGAAGAAAGCGAATGGCTGGTTGGCCTTCATGCAAGAGGAGTTGAGTATATGAGCAAAGAGGTCCTCCTGCAGTTGTACAGGGCCCCCAGTGAGACCACGGCTGCAGTATTGTGTGCATTATTTGATCTCCAAATTTGAGGTTTCCAAATTCTTGCTATTGGGGGAGTGCAGCGCAGGTTCAGAAGATTAACTCCCGGGATGGCGGGACTGTCGTATGCTGATGGAATGGAGAGGCTGTGCTGGTATACTGGAATTTAGAAGGATGAGAGTGGATCTTATTGGAACATGTAAGATTATTAACGGCTTGGACACGCGAGAGGCAGGAAATGCGTTTCAGTAATTTTGGGGGAGAGGGGTGAGTACAGAACCAGGGGGCCACAGTTTAATAATAAGGGGTAAGCCGTTTAGAACGAAGATGCGGTAACACCTTTTCACACAGGGAATTGTGAGTCAGTGGAAATCTCAGGCTCAGTGGCCGGTTTTCTGGATACTTTTAAGAAAGAAGAGAGGGGGCTCTTAAAGATAGCAGAGTCAGGAGATATGGGGAGAAGGCACGAACGGGTACTGATTGTGGTACATGATCATATTGTACGGCGGTGCTGGCTCGAGGGGCCGAATGGACTACTCCAGCACCTATTGACTATAAAGTGTGTTCAGATATTGTCTGTAGTTGCCGAAATAATCCAACGGTTCTTCGCGATTGAAGAACGATGGAAGTCATTTATATGAACTGGACAGGAATACTAAAACAGAGATGTAATGCCGAGGCTCCATGTGTTGGAAAGGCCGCCGACTGTGTACTCTTGGAAATCTGCGCCCCATTTCTTCCTCAGTTGTATAGGGCTCTGGTAAGGCCACATCTGGAATATTGTGTACAGTTTTGGTCTTCTAATTTGAGTAAGGCCACACCTGGAATATTGTGTACAGTTTTGGTCTTCTAATTTGAGGAAGGACCTCAATCCTTGTGATTGAGGCAGTGCAGCGTAGGTTCACGAGATTGATCCCTGGGATGGTTGGACTGGCATATGAGGAAAGATTGAAAAGACTAGGCTTGTATTCACTGGAGTTTACGAGGATGAGGGGGGATCTTATAGAAAGATATAAAATTATAAAAGGACTGGACAAGCTAGATGCAGGAAATAATTTCCCACTGTTGGGCGAGTCCAGAACCAGGGGCCACAGGCTTAGAAAAAAGTCTAAGGAGGCCATCAGTCTTAAATGGGTGCCATTTAAGACTGAGGAGAGAAAAAAACGTTTTCACCCAGAGAGTTGTGAATTTGTGGAATTCCCTGCCACAGAGGGCAGTGGAGGCCGAATCACTGGATGGATTTAAGAGAGAGTTAGATAGAGCTCTAGGGGCTGGTGGAATCGAGGGATATGGGGAGAAGGCAGGCACGGGTTATTGATTGGGGACGATCAGCCATGATCACAGTGAATGGCGGTGCTGGCTCGAAGGGCCGAATGGCATCCTCCTGCACCTATCTTCTATGTTTCTATATTTCTAAATCTGAGAAAGGACTTGCTGGCTCTGGAGAGATTCTCCCTCTCATCTTTGGGCCCTCCATCCGCCCCTACAATCCCACTCACACGTTCCGACCCCCTCTCCCGCACACTTCGCACCATCACACTGGAGGACGAGAAGTGCACGACGAAAACTGGTGGGCTGGGCAGAGATGTGGTCAGGGCAAGAACGGAATGAGCGGGATGGGGTAGGGGGAATGGATTGAAGGGGTAGGAACAGGGCTGGAGGAGGGGGAGATGAACTGTGCAGAGAGAGAGAGAGAGAGAGAGAGAGAGAGGGGGGGGCTAAGAATGAGTAAGGAAGAAGGAGAATTGTAGATTATTTGGGAAGAACGGGGGAGAGAGCGCATGCGAGAGGGTTGTGCGGGAGGAGGGAGTTAGTTGAGGACTTCCAGAAGAAGGGAGGCTCAGGGACGGTGTGAGGAAGAGGGAGAAAGGGAGGGCAGATAGATGGAGAGGTTAGACTTAAAGGGAAGAGAGAGTAGGAGAGGGAGAGAGAGGGGAGTTGTGAGAAGCGATGCAGGAGTGAGTGGAAGAGGGAGGGTGATTTAGTGGCTCAGAATGCGGAATGAGGGACAGAATGGGGAAATGCGGGGAGTGAGTGAGCGGGAGGAAGTGGGTGATGGGGAGCAGCGGGTGTGAGCGGGAGATGGAAAAGGGAGAGGAATCGGGAGGGGCGTGGGAGAGGGAAGGGTCAGGAGGAGAAATCGCGGCTGGAGTAGGGGAGAGGGAGGGAAGTGTAAGGGGGTGAGGGGGGTGTGTGGGAGGCCGTGAGATGGAGAAGGAAACTGGCTGGGAGAACAAAGGACAAAACGAGAAGGTTCAAAGAGGGGAGAGAGTAGGCGAGCAGATAGCAATGTAGAAGGAAGGGGTTGGGGTGATGGAGGGGACTGGGTGAGGATGAAGGATGGGTGGAATGCGGTGGATAGGTGGGCGAGAGGGAAGGAGGCAACCGTGGGAGGTGAGGAGCGGGTCTGGAGGAGGGTGATGGTGAGGATGAAAGTCTGAATGGTCTGTGGGAGAGTGAGGCGCTTGTGAGTGGGGGAAAGGTGCGGCGAGACTGATTGCAGAGGGAGTGAAGAGGAGGGCTGTGGGAAGCGTGTTTGGAAGGGGAGAGAGGGGTGAATGAAGTGGGCGGGGATGGAGTGCAGGAGGCTGAGAGGGAATCGTGGGGGGGGGGCGAGATGAATCGGGGATAGTAAATGGGGGAATGAGATAGAGGCAAGGAGCCGTGGATGGCACACAGAACCATATCCCATCCATTCCGTTCATCATTATACAGACCCCAATAAGATCACCCACAGCCACCTGGGCTCCAATTTGCAAAGGGCCCGCCTGTCCAACCTTCCCCTCTAACTCGGGACCTCGATCTGGAACCATCCTCATAAATCGTCTCTGCGCTCTATCTGATGTTCCCATAACAGCTGACTAACTGAACACAACACTCTCAGTGCGGCCTCAGCGACGTCTGGTACTACTATTGAACAGAGGAGAGAGAGAGAGAACGGCAGAAGGAGACAGAAAGAAAGAGAGAAATGGATGGATAGAGCTTGAGACAGAGAGGGAGAGATGGGGAGAGACGATGGAGAGAGGGAGAGAGACAGGGAGAGAGAGCGAGAGAGAGAAAGAGAGAGAGAAAGAGAGAGAGAGAGAGAGAGAGGGACAGGGAGGGAGAGAGAGAGAGAGAGAGAGAGAGAGAGCGAAAGAGAGAGAAAGTGAGAGAGAAAGAGAGAGAGAGAGAAAGTGAGAGAGAAAGAGAGAGAGAGAGAGAGAGAGAGAGAGCGAGAGAGAGAGAGAGAGAGAGAGAGAGAGAGAGAGAGAGAGAGAGAGAGAGAGAGAGAGAGAGAGAGAGAGAGAGAGAGAGAGAGAGAGAGAGAGAGAGAGAGAGAGAGAGACCACATACAATTGCGTTCCATTACATTACATGACTTTACATTCCATTACATTATATTACAGTCAGTGGTAAACAATGCACAGACCATCACCGCCCCATCAGCGACACGATCGATAGGATGCACTGCCTGTGTGCGTTTTCTCCGAGATCTTCGGTTTTTTTCACACTCCAAAGACGTACAGGTTTGTAGGTTAATTAGCTTGGTGTATGTGTGCATCATTCCTAGTGTGTGTAGGATAGTGTTACTCTGCGGGAATCACTGGTCTGTGCGGAGTTGATAGGCCGAAGGACCTGCTTTCGTACTGTAGCTCTAAACCAAACTAAATTAAACTAACGTGTGCTAAACTAAACTGAAGGGATAAATAAGGGGGTGCATCATAAAGATGTCCAATTGCCGTAATGGCACTGAAGGGCGCAGTGTGGGATGCAGGTATGATGCCCACGAACAACACTGGGCTCTGTGAATTGTCCTAGACTCACAGAGCCATTCAGTAGTGAAGAAAGCAAACGCGATGCCAGCATGTATTTCAAGAGGGTTTCTATACAAAAACAGGGATTTAATGTTAAGGCTGTATAAGGCGCTCGTAGGTCCGCATTAGGAATATTATGAGCTATGGCGGCCACCATATCTGAGGACGGATGTGCTGGCTATGGTGGATATTTTTAATGCAGAAATAGATACATTCTTGACTTGTACAGGTACCAGAGGTGATGGGGAGAAGGCAGGAGAATGGGGTTGGGATGGAGAGATAGATCCACCGTGATTGAATGGCGGAGTAGTCTTGATGAGCCGAATGACCGAGTTGTGCTCCTATTACGTGACCCGATGACCTTATCAGGCGGGCAGGCCTTCGGCCGAAATTTCCCTGGCCGATCAACATGCCCTATTTACACTAGTCCCGCCTGCCTGCGCTTGGCCCATGCGTATTGGCAACACTGAGGTACCTGTGCAATACACGATCCCACAGCAATCTGTCGGCTTCAGTCTGTACACAAAGAAACCGGCGCAGGCCTTGATTTTGACGTCCAGGGGTTTAATACAAAGATCTCCATTCCAGTTAAAGCAGACTTTCCTGGTCACCTCCCCGTCTCCCACGCGGGGATGGCCTCCTGAAATGAAGTTTATCAACACATTAAATTGTACCAGGTCTCAAAATGCAGTTTCAGTTTGTTTAGTTTATTGTCACGTTCACCGAGGTATAGTGAAAAACGTTTTGTTTCAGTGCTAACCAGCCAGTAGAAAGGCAATGAATGCTTACAATCGATTCATTCGCAGTGTATAGATAGATACATGATAAGGGTGTAAGATATAGTGCAAGGTAAAGCCTGCAAGGTCGGATTAGGGATAGTCCGAGGAAGATAGGAGTTCAGTACTGCTCTCT
>CAUPSL010001328.1:10000-66023 GCA_963514005.1 Raja brachyura | reverse complement strand
AGTTAATGGCACTGTAGCTCAAACCCTCATCGAAATGAAGGGTATCCAAAAATTCCAGCACTTCCGTTATGGTGGCGGTTTCATATGTCGTGTTGGCTGTGACGCAGAATCCTTCCCATTTCCTGATGTAGGTCAGGTACTGCTTTCTTGTGGACTCTCTGCAGGCTGCTGTGATGGTATCAATGGTCCTGTTGGAGAGTCCGAATCCGTGAAGTGGCCGTTTTAAAATCTGCAAATTAACAAGTCCATGCGGTCATGACATGGATGATATTCTCCTGTAACAGGATGAACGAGCAGGATTGGTCTTTTGTTCACCCTGATACAGGGTTCTGTGGCCATCTTCTGTACCTTAGGGAACCATGGTTGGGTAGGCCAGTCGGGCACCACCAAAATATCGAATGCAGAGTCTTGCTTTATTTTCTGCAAGACCCGACTGACGAGGCAGAAAGGGGGAAATGCGTAGCAAAATAGATCCCCCCAATGTAGCCAGAAGGCACCCATCGCTACTGCCCCCGGGTCTGGCTCCCAAGCAACATATGTTGGTAGTTGGTGATTTAGCCTGGACGCGAAAAGGTCGATATCTGGTGTTCCATAAAGTTCTTCAATATCTGAAAACACATTCCGATCCAACATCCATTCTATGTTGTCGTTGAATTTACGTGATTTGGTGTCTGCCACTGTATTTAGCTTACCTGGAAGGTAAGTAGCTGAGATCCAAATTTCTCTTTGCAGACACCAGTGCCAGATATTGTTAGCCAATTCATCACACGATATCGACTTTATACCGCCCATATGGTTAATATATGCTACCACCGTGGTGTTGTCAATTTGTATTCTAATATGAACTTTGTGCATATTAGTGCAGTATGCTTTAAGGCCGTGAAATGCTGCCAGCATTTCTGAATAGTTAATCCCCAAGTTTTTGAATAGGGTTAACTCTGGTGCACTCCATCTACCTCCACAGCTAGAGGTAGTGTTAGTAGCTCCCCACCCTTTGGCACTGGCATCCGTTTGTAAGATGATCGAGGGATTGATGATAGTAATAGGTTTAGAGCAATTTTGGGCATTACCCATCCACCAATATAATTCGGCTTTTGCCTTTTCCGGAATTTTCATAGGCCTGTCGAAATGGCCAGCATGATTTCTGAGCGCTGTAATTTTGGCTCTTTGTAAGTTTTGGTAATGTAAGGGCCCAAATTGTGCTGTAGGAAATGCAGCTACTATCTTCCCGATCACCCTGGCCACCTGCCGAATGGATGGGACCTTAATGCCAATGAGGCTCCTGCAAGCCTCTATCAGGTCTTCCACCTTGCTTGGTGGCAACGTGACAGACATTTGCGCTGAGTCAATAATGAACCCCAGATATTTCATGGTGGTAGAGGGTTCCAATATAGATTTATCTGGATGTATCGTAAACCCCAGCTTCTGAAAAAGATGTTTCGTGGCTGTAACTGCCAAAGTAGCCATTTCCAAATTCTCCCCCACTATGACGATGTCATCAAGATAGGCCATAACAGTATGTTTCTGTTTCCTTAAATAGACCAAAGCTGGTTTTAATATCTTGGTAAACAATCTGGGTGCTGACGACAAACCATTAGGCAAAGCTTTGTATTGCCATAATTGTGCCATCCAGATAAATTTTAAGTATTTCCTATGATCCTTGTGTATGGGTACTGAATAATATGCATCTTTGAGATCAATGCATGCCATGTAGTACCCATTGGCTATTAAATGTATAGCAGTATCGAAGGTGTCCATTTTAAAATGAATATACTGGACAGAAGTATTCAGATCGGTCAAATCTATGATGATGCGGCACCCGCCGTCTTTTTTATTTTTGGTGAATATATTACACACGAACTCCTGAGGTTCTTTGATGGCTTTCTCAATTACCCCTTTTTCTATTAATCTCTGTAGTTCAGCATCCCCAGCTGCCTTTTCTTTTTGGGAAAGGACGAATTTTCGGCTAGGTGCATGCTGAACCGGGGTAGGGAGTTCGTGAATAAATTCAACTTTGTAGCCCTGAATACTCCTGAGTATATAAGGATCAGAGGTAAAAGTGAGCCAATTCTCGAAGAACATGTGCAACCTGCCCCCTACACAAAGTGAATTTAGACCAGATGTGTTTCTGGGGACCCCAGACCCACCTACCTCCATGGTTACTGCCGGTGTGGAGGTTTCTGTCCTTGCTTCCTTGGTTGGTTGTGGGTGTTCTGGGAGTGGCGCATCTTCCAAGAAGGCCGGCCTGGGCCTTGGCCTAAAAAAGACCGCTGTGCAGGAATGCCGGCCTTCGAGCTTTCACCACCGGCAGACCTGTTATGGTAACTCTGCCCGGTGGATGTGTAGGGGTGCTGTCTGTGTGGGTGGTGAGGCTTAGTGTAGCCAGGTAGTTTTATAAGGCCCAAAGCCTTGGCCTCCTCATCAAGGTCTTTAACCTGCTTGGGGAGATCTTCCCCGAACAGCAGGCTTGGAGGCTGAGTCTTCCCAGGCTTACACAACCCCGCAAACTTGGGGTTAAGCGCCGGCTTTATGATGCTTTTTCTAAAATTGTTGATTTCATACTGAGTATTACACAGTAGAGCCAAAGCATCCTGTAATTCTTCCGGCATTTCCACACCCACTGCAGTTCTTGCCACCGCCGTAATCCCTGCGGTTAGGAGCTTCAGGATCATCTGAAGTTTGATCTCCTGGCCTCTACTCGAGGGGCTCATATTTCCCCATATAGGGTTATTTACTGCAGGTACATTCAATGAGTTGCAGTTCTCAGGTGCCATGTATTTATCTGCAGTAGCATTAATGGCCTGTTCCTGCAGCTGGTTCGTTGCCATATAGTTTATGCTGGCAGCCAGCTTAGGGTGGATTGGTAAGCCCTTCTGGTTAGGCATAGCATGCTTGCTTACCATATCCATGTAGTCTTCACACACCCCTGACACCGTCGGTAATTCAGCCAGCTCCCCTTCTTCTGGGTCAGCCCAGTTCTGACCCTCAATGCTCCCCTGTATAGAGGGGGAGACATTAGGCAGTCCTCGATAGGAACTTGCCGTGGGCCTGCTAGGAGTCCCACTGTGACCCTGCCCCTGCATTAGCAGGTCACGTTGGAGCAGCTGCTCCATCATCCGCTCCATGCGGGCAAGGCGACCACCGTCGCTATCTGCGAACGGGGTGCCCTCGGGACCGGACTCCGCTGAGTCGGCCCCGGCCGACTTCCGGGTGGTTTCCCCGCCCGACCGTGGCGTACCAACGTTCCCAAAGGGCGAAACGTCGGGAGCTGCAGGTAGAACCTGTAGCTCTGGAGAGGCGGCTCCCTGCTGGCTGCTATCCTTGGCAGCTGCTTTGGCCGCTGCTCTTTTTGATTTTCGTGCTTCCATCGCTATCGCTATGTCGTCGACTCACTCCTCCGGTGAGACTTACCTGGCGTAAGTTATTTAAACTTACGCTGGAGGAGCCCCGCTCCTCCCGACCGTCGCTTCCGCATGCGTACGACGATATGTCCCGCATGCGTGCTGGCGGGGTCTTCACGTAGTCACTCACGTAACTCCGAAGTAAAATAACCCATTATCTGTTATTTGCACTTCATCACTTAAGCATGTGTATATTTACGTATATGTGGTATATGGACACACTGATCTGTTCTGTAGTCAATGCCTGCTCTGTTCTGTTGTGCTGAAGCAAAGCAAGAATTTCATTGTCCCATCAGAGACACATGACAATAAACTCTCTTGTATCGCTTGAATGTTGAGATCTATCTAACTCTCTCTTAAATCCATCCAGTGATTTGGCCTCCACTGCCCTCTGTGGCAGGGAATTCCACCAATTCATAACTCTCTGGGCTAAAACATGTTTTTCTCACCTCAGTCTTAAATGGTCTCCCCTTTATTCTAAGGCTGTGGCCCCTGGTTCTGGACTCGCCCAATATTGGGAACATTTTTCCTGCATCTAGCTTGTCCAGTTCTTTTATAATTTTATATATTTCTATAAGATTCACCCTCATCCTTCTAAACTCCAGTGAATACAAGCCTAGTCTTTTCAATCTTTCCTCGTATGCCAGTCCCACCATCCAAGGGATCAATCTCGTGAACCTACGCAGCACTGCCTCGATCACAAGGGTGTCCTTCCTCAAATTAGGAGACAAAATATTGTATTTCATTTGATAAGGTCCCAGTATTTGATAAATATTTGATGAGGTCTCATATAGGAGATTAGTGGGCAAAATTAGGGCACATGGTATAGGGGGTAGAGTGCTGACATGGATAGAGAAATGGTTGGCAGACAGGAAACAAAGAGTAGGGATTAACGGGTTCCTCTCAGAATGCCAGGCAGTGACTAGTGGAGTACCGCAAGGCTCAGTGCTGGGACCGCAGCTATTTACAATATACATCAATGATTTGGATGAAGAGATCCAAAGTAACATTAGCAAATTTGCAGATGACACAAAGCTGGGTGGCAGTGTGAACTGTGAGGAGGATGCTATGAGAAGGCAGGGTGACTGGGACAAGTTGGGAGAGTGAGCAGATGCATGGCTGATGCAGTTAATGTGGATAAATGTGAGGTTATCCACTTTGGTAGCAAAAACAGGAAGGCAGATTACTATCTGAATGGCGTCTAGTTGGGAAAAGGGGAAGTACAACAGGATCTGGGGGTCCTTGTTCATCAGAAACAGAAAGTAAGCACGCAGGTACAGCAGGCAGTGAAGAAAGCCAATGGCATGTTGGCCTTCATAACAAGAAGAGTTGAGTATAGGAGCAAAAAAGTCCTTCTGCAGATGTACAGGGCCCTGGTGAGACCACACCTGGAGTATTGTGTGCAGTTTTGGTGTCCAGATTTGAGGAACGACATTCTTGCTATTGAGGGAGCCCAGCGTAGGTTCACCAGGTTAATCCCTGGGATGGCAGGACTGTCATATGCTGAGCGAATGGAGAGGCTGGGCTTGAACATTGGAGTTTAGAAGGATGAGAGGGGATCTCATTGAAACATATAAGATTGTTAAGTGTTTAGACACGTTAGGGGCATGAAACATGTTCCTGATGTTGGGGGAGTCCAGAACCAGGGGCCACATTTTAATAATAAGGGGTAAGCTATTTAGAACGGAGACGAGGAAACATTTTTTCACCCAGAGTTGTGAGTCTGTGGAATTCTCTGCCTCAGAGGGTGCTGGAGGCCGGTTCTTGGGACACTTTCAAGAGAGAGGTTCTTAAAGATAGCGGAGTCAGGGGATATGGGGAGATGGCAGGAACGGGGTACAGATTGTGGATGATCACATAGAAACATGGAACATAGAAACATAGAATTAGGTGCAGGAGTAGGCCATTCGGCCCTTCGAGCCTGCACCGCCATTCAATATGATCATGGCTGATCATCCAACTCAGTATCCCGTACCTGCCTTCTCTCCATACCCTCTGATCCCCTTAGCCACAAGGGCCACATCTAACTCCCTCTTAAATATAGCCAATGAACTGGCCTCAACTACCCTCTGCGGCAGAGAGTTCCAGAGACCCACCACTCTCTGTGTGAAAAAAAATCCTTCTCATCTCGGTCCTAAAGGATTTCCCCCTTATCCTTAAGCTGTGACCCCTTGTCCTGGACCTCCTCAACATCGGGAACAATCTTCCTGCATCTAGCCTGTCCAACCCCTTAAGAATTTTATAAGTTTCTATAAGATCCCCTCTCAATCTCCTAAATTCTAGAGAGTATAAACCGAGTCTATGCAGTCGTTGTTCATAAGACAGTCCTGACACCCCAGGAATCAGTCTGGTGAACCTTCTCTGCACTCCCTCTATGGCAATAATGTCCTTCCTCAGATTTGGAGACCAGAACTGTAAGCAATACTCCAGGAGTGGGCTCACCAAGAACTCTACGCAATACTCCAGGTGGGGCCTCATCACATTAAATGGAAGGGCCGACTGGCCTATTCCTGCACCTATTGGTCTATCTTTCTATATTTATGGACAATTGGTTTGCTGAGGTATGAAACCAACGGACTTACCTGCGACTGAGATTTTGATGAGATTGCTGAGCGTGGAGTTGTGCAATTTTCCAGTGGAGTTGGTCTCATATTGACACATATATTCCCCTTCCTCGTTGCTGTTTTCCGCTGTGATTTGGAAAACTGCGGGAATATCCTGGTCGGTGACCGAGAGCGACCTAATGCTGTTTTGCCTGGAGTTCTTGTACAGGTAATATTGGCTGACGGTGAAATACACGGGGGCTCTGCATTGCAAGGAGATTTCCTGGCCAGGGAGATAGGTTGGAGGGTCTTTCTCAACGGCAAGCGTCGGTTCTGGTGGTTCATCTGAAAGATATATTAAAAAAATAAAAATAGCAAGAAGTATCAGAAATTCAATAGACAATGGTTGCAGGAGTAGGCCATTCGGCTGCGATCATGGCCTGTTTTAGGTGTCATTCCTGTCACTGTATGTCAACAAAA
The DNA here is from genome assembly GCA_963514005.1 of Raja brachyura. Next base: position 59,599 of record CAUPSL010001328.1, on the reverse strand, counting down.
TAGAGTATAGGATTTGAGTATAGGAGCATGGAGGTTCTGCTGCAGTTGTACAGGGTCTTGGTGAGGCCACACCTGGAGTATTCGTACAGTTTTGGTCTCCAAATCTGAGGAAAGACATTCTTGCCATAGAGGGGGTACAGAGACGGTTCACCAGACTGATTCCTGGGATGTCAGGACTGTCATATGAGGAAAGACTGGATAGACTTGGCTTCTACTTGCTGGAATTTAGAAGATTGAGGGGGGATCTTATAGAGACTTACAAAATTCTTAAGGGGTTGGATAAGCTAGATGCAGGAAGATTGTTCCTGATGTTGGGGAAGTCCAGAACAAGGGGGTCACAGTTTAAGGATAAGGGGGAATTCCTTTAGGACTGAGATGAGGAAAACATTTTTCGCAGAGAGTGGTGAGTCTCTGGAATTCTCTGACACAGAAGGTAGTTGAGGCCAGTGCATTGGCTATATTTAAGAGGGCGTTAGATGTGGCACTTGTGGCTAAAGGGATCAGGGGGAATGGAGAGAAGGCAGGTACGGGATACATAGAAACATAGAAAATAGGTGCAGGAGTAGGCCATTCGGCCCTTCGAGCCTGCACCGCCATTCAATGTGATCATGGCTGATCATCCAACTCAGTATCCCGTACCTGCCTTCTCTCCATACCCCCTGATCCCTTTAGCCACAAGTGCCACATCTAACGCCCTCTTAAATATAGCCAATGAACTGGCCTCAACTACCTTCTGTGGCAGAGAATTCCAGAGACTCACCACTCTCTGTGTAAAGAATGTTTTCCTCATTTCGGTCCTAAAGGAATTCCCCCTTATCCTTAGACTGTGACCCCTTGTTCTGGACTCCCCCAACATCGGGAACAATCTTCCAGCATCTAGCTTGTCCAACCCCTTAAGAATTTTGTAGGTTTCTATAAGATCCCCCCTCAATCTTCTAAACTCCATCGAGTACAAACCGAGTCTATCCAATCTTTCCTCATATGAAAGTCCTGACATCCCAGGAATCAGTCTGGTGAATCTTCTCTGTACCCCCTCTATGGCAAGGATGTCTTTCCTCAGATTTGGAGACCAAAACTGTACGCAGTACTCCAGGTGTGGCCTCACCAAAACCCTGTACAACTGCAGTAGAACCTCCCTGCTCCTATACTCAAATCCTTTCGCTATGAATGCTAACATACCATTTGCTTTCTTCACTGCCTGCTGCACCTGCATGCCTACTTTCAATGACTGGTGTACCATGACACCCAGGTCTCGTTGCATCTCCCCCTTACCTAATCTGCCACCATTCAGATAATAGTCTACCCCCATGTTTTTGCCACTAAAGTGGATAACCTCACATTTATCCACATTGTACTGCATCTGCCATGCATCTGCCCATTCACTCAGCCTATCCAAATCACCCTGCAGCCTCCAAGCATCCTCCTCACACCTAACTATACCCCCCAGCTTGGTATCATCTGCAAATTTGGAGATGTTGCATTGAATTCCCTCGTCCAAATCATTAATATATATTGTAAATAGCTGGGGTCCCAGCACTGAGCCTTGCGGCACCCCACTAGTCACTGCCTGGCATTCTGAAAAGGACCCGTTTACTCCTACCCTTTGCCTCCTGTCTGCTAGCCAGTTCTCTATCCACATCAATACTGAACCCCCAATACCGTGTGCTTTAAGTTTGTATGCTAATCTCTTATGCGGGACCTTGTCGAAAGCCTTCTGAAAGTCTAGATATAACACATCCACTGGTTCTCCCTTATCCACTCTACTAGTTACATCCTCGAAAAATTCTATCAGATTTGTCAGACATGATTTACCTTTCGTAAATCGATGCTGACTTTGTCCAATGATTTCACCACTTTCCAAATGCGCTGCTATCCCATCTTTAATAACTGACTCTAGCAGTTTCCCCACTACCGATGTTAGACTAACTGGTCTGTAATTCCCCGCTTTCTCTCTCCCTCCTTTTTTAAAAAGTGGGGTTACATTAGCTACCCTCCAATCCTCAGGAACTACTCCAGAATCTAAGGAATTTTGAAAAATTATCACTAATGCATCCACTATTTCTGTGGCTACCTCCTTGAGTACTCTGCGATGCAGACTATCTGGCCCTGGGGATTTATCGGCCTTCAATCCGTTCAATTTACCCAACACCACCTCCCGGCTAACCTGGATTTCACTCAGTTCCTCCATCTTATTTGACCCCCGTTCCACTGCTATTTCCGGCAGATTATTTATGTCTTCCTTAGTGAAGACAGAACCAAAGTAGTTATTCAATTGGTCTGCCATGTCCTTGTTCCCCATGATCAATTCACCTGTTTCTGACTGCAGGGGACCAACATTTGTTTTAACTAGTCTCTTTCTCTTTACATATCTATAAAAACTTTTGCAGTCAGTTTTTATGTTCCCTGCCAGTTTCCTTTCATAATCTATTTTCCCTTTCCTAATTAAGCCCTTTGTCCTCCTCTGCTGGATTCTGAATTTCTCCCAGTCCTCCGGTAGGCTGCTTTTTCTGGCAAATTTGTATGCCTCATCTTTTGTTTTTATACTATCCCTGATTTCCCTTGTTATCCATGGATGCACCACCTTCCCCGATTTATTCTTTTGCCAAACTGGTATGAACAACTTTTGTACTTCATCCATGCAGTCTTTAAATACCTTCCATTGCACATCCACTGTCAACCCTTTAAGAATCACCTGCCAGTCTATCTTGGCCAATTCACATCTCATACCTTCAAAGTTACCTTTGTTCAAGTTCAGAACCCTTGTTTCTGACTTAATTTTGTCACTCTCCATCCTAATGAAGAACTCAACCATATTATGGTCACTCTTGCCCAAGGGGCCACGCACAACAAGACTGCTAACTAACCCTTCCTCATTACTCAATACCCAGTCTAGAATAGCCTGCTCTTTCGTTGGTTCCTCCACATGTTGGTTGAGAAAACTATCCCGCATACATTCCAGGAAATCCTCTTCCTCAGCACCCCTGCCAATTTGATTCACCCAATCTACATGCAGATTGAAGTCACCCATTATAACCGTGTTACCCTTGTTGCACGCATTTCTAATTTCCTGTTTGATGCCATCCACAACTCCAATACTACTGTTAGGTGGCCTGTACACAGTTCCCACTAGCGTTTTCTGCCCCTTAGAGTTTCGCAGCTCTACCCATATCGATTCCACATCCTCCACGCTAATGTCCTTCCTTTCTATTGCATTAATCCCCTCTCTCACCAGCAACGCTACCCCACCTCCTTTTCCTTTTCGTCTATCCCTCCTGAATATTGAATATCCCTGGATGTTCAGCTCCCAGCCTTGGTCATCCTGGAGCCAAGTCTCCGTGATTCCAACTATAGCATAGTCATTAATCGCTATCTGCACCTTCAACTCATCCACCTGATTACGAATGCTCCTCGCATTGAGACACAAAGCCTTCAGGCTTGTTTTTACAACACTCTTACTGAGTTGGATGATCAGCCATGATCACATTGAATGGCGGTGCAGGCTCGAAGGGCCGAATGGCCTCCTCCTGCACCTATTGTCTATGTTTCTATGTTTGTATGTTTCTGTGTTTTTATTCTTGGCTAGCTTCCCTTCCTACCTCATTATTTCTACCTGTATTGTATTTTTGGTTACCTTCTTTAAACATTACCCAATCCTCTTGCTTCCCGCTCATCTTTGCTGCGTTGTACTTAGAAACATAGATCATCCAAAATATGTGCAGGAGTAGGCCATTCGGCCCTTCGAGTCTGCACCGCCATTCAAAATGATCATGGCTGATCAACCAACTCAGTATCCTGTACCTGCCTTCTCTCCATACCCCCTAATCCCTTTAGCCACAAAGGCACATCTAACTCCCTCTTAAATATAGCCAATGAACTGGCCTCAACTAAATTCTGTGGCAGAGAATTCCACAGACTCACCACTCTCTGTGGGAAAAATGTCTTCCTCATCTCGGTCCTAAAGGAAATCCCCCTTACCTTTAAACTTTGACCCTTTGTTCTGGACTCCCCCCAACATCGGGAACAATCTGCCAGCATCTAGCCTATCCAACCCCTTAAGAATTGTGTACATTTCTATAAGATCCCCCCTCAGTCTTCTAAATTCTAGCGAGTACAAGCCGAGTCTATCCAGTCTTTCATCATACGAAAGTTCTGACATCCCAGGAATCAGTCTGGTGAACCTTCTCTGTACCCCCTATATGGCAAGGATGTCTGTCCTCAGATTTGGAGACCAAAATTGTATGCAATACTCCAGGTGTGGCCTCACCAAAACTCTGTACAACTGCAGTGGAACCTCCCTGCTCCTATACCCAAATCCTTTTGCTATGAATGCTAACATTTTCTTTCTTCACTGCCTGCTGCACCTGCATGCCTACTTTCAATGCTTTCATGCCAACTTCTTGTCTTTTATTTTTATACTGTCCCTGATGTCCCTTGTCAGCCACGGTCGCCCCTTACGCACTCCACTTGGAATCTTTCTCCCTCTTTGGAATGAACTGATCCTGCACCTTCTGTATTATTCCCAGAAATACTGTCACTGTTGGTCCACTGTTATCCCTGCTAGTGTATCTTTCCGGTAAACATTGGCCACCTGCTCCCTCATAGTAGTTCCCAAAGACCCAACAGTCCACCCATATAACCATATAACCATATAACAATTACAGCACGGAAACAGGCCCTCTCGGCCCTTCCAGTCCGTGCCGACCATTTATTTTCCCCTAGTCCCATCTACCTGCACTCAGACCACACCCCTCCATTCCCTTCCCTTCCATATACCTATCCACTTTACTTTTAAATGTTAAAATCGATCCTGCCTGCACCACTTCTGCTGCAAGATCATTCCACACAGCCACCACTCTCTGAGTAAACAAGTTCCCCCTCATGTTACCCCTAAACGTCTGTCCCTTAATTCTCATGTCATGCCCTCTTGTTTGAATCTTCCCTACCCTCAATGGGAAAAGCTTATCCACGTCAACTCTGTCTATCCCTTTCATCATTTTAAAGACCTCAATCAAGTCCCCCTTAACCTTCTGCGCTCTAAAGAATAAAGACCTAACTTGTTCAACCTTTCTCTGTAACTTAGTTGCTGGAACCCAGGCAACATTCTAGTAAATTTCTTCTGTACCCTCTCTATTTTGTTGACATCCTTCCTATAATTAGGCAACCAAAATTGTACACCATACTCCAGAATTGGTCTCACCAATGCCTTGTACAATTTTAACATTACTTCCCTACTCCTATGTTCAATGCTCTGATTTATAAAGACCAGCACACCAAAAGCTTTATTTACCACCCTATCTATATGCGATTCCACCTTCAGCGAACTATGCACAGTTATTCCTAGATCCCTCTGTTCCACAGCATTCCTCAATTCCCTACCATTTACCATGTACGTCCTAACACCCGACACTATTTTCTGCCTACTGTCGATTTGATTTTGCATTAGGACTTACCCCTCACTGTGATAGCCTGTGGATCGCTGGGTTCCGATGTGAAGATTGTCTCGGAGACGTCAATGTCATAGTTACAAGTGTAGTTCCCCGTCTGCTTGCTTTGGATGTCCACGATGGTGAAGTTGGCTGACTTCTGGTTGGGTGGGACAGGCATGGACAACAAGGACTTCTTCTCACCCACCTTGTGCAAGAACATCTGACTGCCTATATAGTACGGGGCTATTGTACATTGTAATGTCACATTTTCTCCAGGCATGTAAACGCTGGGCGTGCGATAGACCATAAGTGAAGGTTTCAGGGGCTGTTCTGAGGGGAGAGAAATATGGACACATAGAAACCAGTACAGGCCCTTTGCCGCCAAACACTCATTGTACGTTACCCCACTCACTCCCGGGTCATTCTCACAAAAATGCACCTCTGGACACTCTCTGGTGTCAAGTTGGGAAAAGGGGAAGTACAATTGGATCTGGGGTCCTTGTTCATCAGTCAATAGGCAAAAGAATAGACAATAGATATTAGGGGTAGGAGGAGGCCAATCGGCCCTTCGAGATCAACGCCATACAATGCGATCATGGCTGATCATCCACAATAATCAGTCAATGAATTTAAGCATGCAGGTAGAGCAGGCAGTGAGAACACACCTGGAGTATTGTGTGCAGTTTTGGCCTGTTGGCCGTCATAACACGAGGAGTTGAGTATAGGAGCAAAGAGGTCCTTCTGCAGTTGTACAGGGCCCTAGTGATCCCACACCTGGAGTATTGTGTGCAGTTTTGGCATGTTGGCCCTCATAACAAGAGGAGTTGAGTATAGGAGCAAAGAGGTCCTTCTGCAGTTGTACAGGGCCATAATGAGACCACACCTGGAGTATTGTGTGCAGTTTTGGCATGTTGGCCCTCATAACAAGAGGAGTTGAGTATAGGAGCAAAGAGGTCCTTCTGCAGTTGTACAGGGCCCTAGTGATCCCACACCTGGAGTATTGTGTGCAGTTTTGGCCTGTTGGCCCTCATAACAAGAGGAGTTGAGTATAGGAGCAAAGAGGTTCTTCTGCAGTTGTACAGGGCCCTAGTGATCCCACACCTGGAGTATTGTGTGCAGTTTTGGCATGTTGGCCTTCAAAACAAGAGGAGTTGATTATAGTTTGTGTGAGGCCACTTGGTGAGGCCACACCTGGAGTATTGCGTAAAGTTTTGGTCTCCTAATCTGAGGAAAGACATCCTTGCCATAGAGGGAGTGCAGAAAAGTTTCACCAGACTGATTCCTGGGATGGCAGGACTTCCATATGAAGAAAGACTGGATACACTCGGCTTGTACTCGCTAGAATTTAGAAAACTGAGGGAGGATCTTATAGAAACGTACAAAATTCTTAAGGGGTTGGACAGGCTAGATGCAGGAAGATTGTTCCCGATGTTGGGGAACTCCAGAACAAGGTGTCACACAGTTTAAGGATAAGGGGGAATTCCTTTAGGACCGAGATGAGTAAATCATTTTTCACACAGAGAATGGTGAATCTGTGAAATTCTCTACCACAGAAGGTAGTTGAGGCCAGTTCATTGGCTGTATTTAAGAGGGCGTTAGATGTGGCACTTGTGGCTAAAGGGATCAGGGGGTATGGAGAGAAGGTAGGTACGGGATACTGAGTTAGGATGATCAGCCATGATCATATTGAATGGCGGTGCAGGCTCGAAGGGCCAAATGGCCTCTACTCCTGCACCTAATTTCCATGTTTCTATTCTTTAATACAATTTAAAATGCTACATAGATTGCATTATTCTAAAACAAAATTAAATAAAATCATTCCTAATATTTCTCCAATCTGCGTTAAAAAAAAATATTCTGAGGCTAATTTAATCCACACCTTTGTAAATTGCATACAAATTAAAACATTTTGGATGGATATTTTTAAAATTATTTCCGTAGTGTTTAATACTCAACTGGAGCCCGATCCTAAATTAATAATACTAGACATATCAGAACACGATCTAAAACTTACAATATACCACTGAAATTTCCTTGATTACAGTATAATAACTGGGGAAAAATTCATATTAAAATTTTGGAAAAACCCAGCAGCCCCCACAATTAAAATGTGGATTATGGAGATGTCGGAGACCTTGAATCTGGAAACAAATGTTTCTATGTTCTATGTTTCTATGTGATCATCCACAATCTGTACCCCGTTCCTGCCTTCTCCCCATATCCCCTGACTCCGCTATCTTTAAGAGCCTCTCTCTTGAAAGTGTCCCGAGAACCGGCCTCCAGCACCCTCTGAGGCAGAGAATTCCACAGACTCACAACTCTGGGTGAAAAAGTGTTTCCTCGTCTCCGTTCTAAATGGCTTACCCCTTATTATTAAAATGTGGCCCCTGGTTCTGGACTCCCCCAACATCAGGAACATGTTTCATGCCTTAAACGTGTCCAAACACTTAACAATCTTATAGGTTTCAATGAGATTTCCTCTCATCCTTCTAAACTCCAATGTATACAAGCCCAGCCTCTCCATTCTCTCAGCATATGACAGTCCTGCCATCCCAGGAATTAACCTGGTGAACCTACGCTGGGCTCCCTCAATAGCAAGAATGTCCTTCCTCAAATTTGGAGACCAAACCTGCACACCATATTCCAAATTTCCTTGATTACAGTATAATAACTGGGGAAAAAATCATATTAACATTTTGGAAAAACCCAGCAAACCCCCACAATCAAAATGTGGATTATGGAGATGTCGGAGACCTTGAATCTGGAAACAAATAGATTAGTCTTAATAGATAAACCAGAATTATTTACTAGAATATGGTCTCCGTTCATAGATTATTTGAAGGTGTAGAAAGGGCCGGCACGGAAGCCTGATGGAAGCTTGAACCCTGGACGAGATGAATAGTTATGCTCTCTGACCTACGCACCAATCTCCTCAGTTGTATTATGGATAGTGTATTCTAGATTTCTTTTTTTTCTCTCTTTATTTTTTCTATCTATTAAAAAAATAATAATAATTCGAGCCAATGTTGATATGTAACTGATAAATGAAGACCCCAGCTACATTGGTAGCGGAGTCCCTGGAAACCTGGATATTTAATATGTAACTGTTTAACAAAGTTCGTAGTGATTTGGACTATGATATGACTTGAGTACAGGAGCAAAGAGGTCCTTCTGCAGTTGTACAGGGCCCTGGTGAGAACACACCTGGAGTATTGTGTGCAGTTTTGGCCTGTTGGCCTTCATAACAAGAGGAGTAGAGTATAGGAGCAAAGAGGTCCTTCTGCAGTTGTACAGGGCCCTGGTGAGAACACACCTGGAGTATTGTGTGCAGTTTTGGCCTGTTGGCCTTAATAACAAGAGGAGTTGAGTATAGGAGTAAAGAGGTCCTTCTGCAGTTGTACAGGGCCCTGGTGAGACAACACCTGGAGTATTGTGTGCAGTTTTGGCATGTTGGCCTTCATAACAAGAGGAGTTGAGTATAGGAGCAAAGAGGTCCTTCTGCAGTTGTACAGGGCCCTAGTGAGACCACACCTGGATTATTGTGTGCAGTTTTGGCCTGTTGGCCCTCATAACAAGAGGAGTTGAGTATAGGAACAAAGAGGTTCTTCTGCAGTTGTACAGGGCCCTAGTGAGACCACACCTGGAGTATTGCGTGTAGTTTTGGTCCCCTAATTTGAGGAAGGACATTCTTGCTATTGAGGGAATGCAGCGTAGGTTCACAAGGGTAATTCCTGGGATGGCGGGACTGTCATATGCTGAGAGAATGGAACGGTTGGGCTTGTACACTCTGGAGTTTAGAAGGATGAGAAGGGACGTATTGAAAAATATATGATAATTTAGGGTTTGGACACACGCTAGAGGCAGGAAACATGTTGGGGGAGTCCAGAACCAGGGGTCACAGTTTAAGAATAAGGGGTAAGCAATTCAGAACGGAGAAGAGGAAACTCTTTTTCACGCAGAGAGTTGTGAGTCTGTGGAATTATCTGCCTCAGAGGACGGTGGAGGCCAGTTCTCTGGATGCTTTCAAGAGAGTTAGATAGAGCTGTGAAGGATAGCAGAGTTAATGGATATGGGGAGAAGGCAGGAACGGGGTACTGATTGTGGATGATCAGTTGGTTAATGGGAACTGAGTGGAGGTGTTGGGTGAAGCGATTGCCAAGCCTGCGCTTGGTCTCACAGATGTACAGCAGTTGACACCTGGATTAGACAACCTCTGGTCAGTCCGCATTAACCAATCTGATCTCTCAGTGGGTCAGCACTTCAACTCCCCCTCCCATTCCCAATCCGACCTTTCTGTCCTGTGACCTCACATACAACACACAATGCACCAATATTTACGCCCCCTCCAACGTGACCCCACCACTGGCCACATCTTCCCATCTCCTCCCCTTTTGGCTTTCCGCAGAGACCACTCCCTCTGTAACTCCCTCGTCAATTCGTCCATTCCCACCCAAACCACCCCCTTCCCTGGTACTTTCCCTTGCAACCGCAGGAAATGCTACACTTGTCACTTTACCTCCCCCCTGACTCCATCCAAGGACCCGAGCAGTCGTTCCAGGTGAGGCAGAGGTTCACCTGGACATCCTCCAACCTAATTTACTGCACCCGTTGCTCCAGATGCCAGCTGATCTACATCGGTGAGACCAAGCGTAGGCTTGGCGATCGCTTCACCCAACACCTCCGCTCGGTCCCCATTAACCAACCTGATCTCAGCACTTCAACTCCCCCTCCCATTCCCAATCCGACTTTGCTGTCCTAGAATCATAGAATCATAGAAATGAGGTGCAGGAGTAGGCCATTAGGCCCATCGAGTCTCCTCCGCCATTCAATATGATCATGGCAGATCATCCAACTCAGTATCCTGTACATGCCTTCTCTACATAACCCCTGATCCCTTTAGCCACATGGGCCACATCTAACTCCCTCATAAATATAGCCAATGAACTGACCTCAACTACCTTCTGTGGCAGAGAATGCCAGAGACTCACCACTCTCTGTGTGAAAAATGATTTCCTCATCTTGGTCCTAAAGGAATTCCCCCTTATCCTTAGACTGTGACCCCTTGATGTGGACTTCCCCAACATCGGGAACAATCTTCCTGCATCTAGCCTGTCCAACCCCTTAAGAATTTAGTAAGTATCCATATGATCCCCCCTCAATCTCCTAAATTCCAGTGAGTACAAGCCGAGTCTATCCAATCTTTCTTCATATGGAAGTCCTGCCACCCCAGGAATCAGTCTGGTGAATCTTCTCTGTACCCCCTCTATGGCAAGGATGTCTTTCCTCAGATTTGGAGACCAGAACTGCACGCAATACTCCAGGTGTGGCCTCACCAAGACCTGTACAACTGCAGTAGAACCTCCCGGCTCCTATACTCAAATCCTTTCGCTATGAATGCTAACATTCATTGTAGGAACAATGACTTCTCCAATTTCAGGTAGTCCCTGCTTTCTCCTGCCATTCCCAGCTGTCCCTCAGCCTACTGGCTCCACCTCTTCCTTTCTTCTTCACTCCACCCCCACCCTCACATCAGTCTTACCCGAAACGTCACCTATTCCTTCGCTCCATAGATGCTGCCTCCCTCACCCACTGAGTTTCTCCGGTATTTTTGTCTACCACTGCTAACCGACCGCCACACTGCCATTCAATCATGTCTCGGCAACGGGCTCTGGATGAGGGGATTGAAATCTATATCTCCAAGTTTGCGGATGACACTAAGCTGGGGGGCAGTGTTAGCTGTGAGGAGGATGCGAGGAGACTGCAAGGTGACTTGGATAGGCTGGGTGAGTGGGCAAATGTTTGGCAGATGCAGTATAATGTGGATAATTGTGAGGTTAACCACTTTGGTGGCAAAAATAGGAATACAGACTATTATCTAAATGGAGGCCGATTAGGAAAAGGGGAGATGCAGCGCGACCTGGGTGTCATGGTACACCAGTCATTGAAAGTAGGCATGCAGGTACAGCAGGCAGTGAAGAAAGCAAATGGTATGTTAGCTTTCATAGCAAAAGGATTTGAGTATAGGAGCAGGGAGGTTCTACTTCAGTTGTATAGGGTCTTGGTGAGGCCACACCGTGAGTATTGCGTACAGTTCTGGTCTCCAAATCTGAGGAAGGACATTATTGCCATAGAGGGAGTGCAGAGAAGGTTCACCAGACTGATTCCTGGGATGTCAGGACTGTCTTATGAACAAAGACTGCATAGACTCGGTTTATACTCTCTAGAATTTAGGAGATTGAGAGGGGATCTTATAGAAATTTACAAGATTCTTAAGGGGTTGGACAGGCTAGATGCAGGAAGATTGTTCCCGATGTTGCGGAGGTCCAGGACAAGGGGTCACAGCTTAAGGATAAGGGAGAAATCCTTTAGGACCGAGATGAGAAGGATTTTTTTCACACAGAGAGTGGTGGGTCTCTGGAACTCTCTGCCACAGAAGGTAGTTGAGGCCAGTTCATTGGCTATATTTAAGAGGGAGTTAGATGTGGCCCTTGTGGCTAAGGGAATCAGAGGGTATGGAGAGAAGGCAGGTACGGGATACTGAGTTCGATGATCAGCCATGATCACATTGAATGGCGGTGCAGGCTCGAAGGGCCGAATGGCCTCTACTCCTGCACCTATTTTCTATGTTTCTATGTTTCTATGAGCTCTTACCTGAACAGGTGACGTACGCTCGGAAGTGGTCAAAGCAGGTGTTCTCAGACCAAGAGAGGGAACGGCAATTCCACAGCAGCTTCTCCGTCCCCTGGCAATGCACGTAGTTCAGCTTCACATCGTCCGTCCCATACCCGTATCTTTCCGTGGAGACCGCGCTTTTCCCGAATCCGCATCCCAGATGCTTGCACACCACCTCCGCTTCGGAAATGCGCCATCCCCTTCCGCACACCTTGCCCCAGGTGGCGTTGTACAAGACCTCCAGCTCACCCTCACACGCACTGTCTCTGTTGGACAGTCTCAGCGTCACCCCGTCTGGAGAGGGAGAGAGGAGAGATAGTCCATCCACAGAGGCTATACAAGTCCACCCGGTCAGGATTAGCCCCTTCCCCACAGCCATCAGGCTATTAGAAACATAGAACATAGAAAAATAGGTGCAGGAGTAGGCCATTCGGCCCTTCGAGCCTGCACCGCCATTCAATATGATCATGGCTGATCATCCAACTCAGTATCCCGTACCTGCCTTCTCTCCATACCCCCTGATCCCTTTAGCCACAAGTGCCACATCTAACGCCCTCTTAAATATAGCCAATGAACTGGCCTCAACTACCGTCTGTGGCAGAGAATTCCAGAGACTCACCAGTCTCTGTGTAAAGAATGTTTTCCTCATTTCGGTCCTAAAGGAATTCCCCCTTATACTTACACTGTGACCCCTTGTTCTGGACTCCCCCAACATCGGGAACAATCTTGCAGCATCTCGCTTGTCCAACCCCTTAATAATTTTGTAAGTTTCTATAAGATCCCCCCTCAATCTTCTAAATTCCAGCGAGTACAAGCCGAGTCTCTCCAATCTTTCCTCATATGAAAGTCCTGACATCCCAGGAATCAGTCTGGTGAATCTTCTCTGTAACCCCTCTATGACAAGGATGTCTTTCCTCAGATTTGAAGACCAAAACTGTACGCAATACTCCAGGTGTGGCCTCACCAAAACCCTGTACAACTACATGAGAACCCCCCTGCTCCTATACTCAAATCCTTTCGCTATGAATGCTAACATACCATTTGCTTTCTTCACCGCCTGCTGCACCTGCATGCCTACTTTCAACGACTGGTGTACCATGACACCCAGGTCTCGTTGCATCTCCCCTTTTCCTAATCTGCCACCATTCAGATAATAGTCCACCCTCATGATTTTGCCACCAAAGTGGATAACCTCACATTTATCCACATTATACTGCATCTGCCATGCATCCTCCTATATACCTCCCAGCTCCCAACTATACCCCCCAGCTTGGTGTCATCTGCAAACTTGGAGATGTTGCATTGAATTCCCTCGTCCAAATCATTAATATATATTGTAAATAGCTGGGGTCCCAGCACTGAGCCTTGTGGCACCCCACTAGTCACTGCCTGCCATTCTGAAAAGGACCCATTTACTCCTACACTTTGCTTCCTGTCTGCTAGCCAGTTCTCTATCCACATCAATACTGAACCCCCAATACCGTGAGCTTTAAGTTTGTACACTAATCTCTTACGTGGGACCTTGTCGAAAGCCTTCTGAAAGTCTAGATATAACACATCCACTGGTTCTCCCTTATCCACTCTACTAGTTATATCCTCGAAAAATTCTATCAGATTTGTCAGACATGATTTACCTTTCGTAAATCCATGCTGACTTTGTCCAATGATTTCACCACTTTCCAAATGTGCTGCTATCCCATCTTTAATAACTGACTCTAGCAGTTTCCCCACTACCGATGTTAGACTAACTGGTCTGTAATTCCCCGCTTTCTCTCTCCCTCCTTTTTTAAAAAGTGGGATTACATTAGCTACCCTCCAATCCTCAGGAACTACTCCAGAATCTAAGGGAGTGAAGAAAGCTATTGGAATGTTGACCTTCATAACATGAGGATTTCAGTATAGGAGTAAAGAGGTTCTTCTGCAATTGTATTTCCTCAGCTGCAATGTATTTCCTCAGATTAGGAGACCAAAACTGTACGCAATACTCCAGTTGTGGCCTCACGAAAGCCCTGTACAACTGCAGTAGAACCTCCCTGCTCCTATATTCAAATCCTTTCGCTATGAATGCGAACATGCCATTTGCTTTCTTCACTGACTGCTGCACCTGCATGCCTACTTTCAATGACTGGTGTACCATGACACCCAGGTCTCGTTGCATTAAACCTGGCTCGGACTAAACTATGATCATTAATAGTAAGATTAAACGAGAACTTACCAGTTTGAAGTTTGATCTTTATTTTATGAGGAGTTGCGATGAGGGATTTCGTGAAGAACCCGCCAGCACGCATGCGCGACATACTTCAAAGCTGCGGTGTGGAATCACAGAAAAACCAAGCCAAGAAATGACTTGTGATAGTAAGATTGAAGAGACTCTAGTTACCAGTTGACTTTATGATCGAGGGTTGGGAGCGGAGGGCACGAAATCCCTCATCGCAACTCCTCATAAAATAAAGATCAAACTTCAAACTGGTAAGTTCTCGTTTAATCTTACTATTTCATTTCGGAGTCACGTGAGTGACTTCGTGAAGACTTCAAAGCTTCTGTGATTTCACGCCCTGGACAACGTGCATGCTATCACACACGCTACTGAAAAGGTGGACAGGAGTAATCAATTTCCGTCACTGTTTCTCTGAAAAATAATAATATTTATTAATAACAACAAAAAAGAACCCCTCACTGAGGGGTAACTGTATGTTCTCGGCCTGCATCCAGCACGGCTCCTGCGAACATTCCAGGTACGGTGACGGGTTTGTTGTAAAACCGTTGAAAAGTGGTTTCACTGGCCCATCCCGCTGTGGCAAGTATCTGGTCCATGGGCACCTCCATGGCCTTTGCCGCCGATGTTGATGCAGCCCTGGTGGAATGGGATTTAAAAACATTAGTGTCAATACCTGCCTTGTTTAAGACGATCCTGAGCCATCTGGATATCGTCTGTACCGTCACTCTATGGTGAGGTTTTTTGTGACTGATGAACAGGTATTGCTCCATTCCACTTATTTTCCTCGTCACTTTGATATAGTGGCGGATATGGGTGGCTATGCATAGCCTAGCATCAGCGGGGTATGCTGGAAACTCCAGCTGCAGCCCTGTAAACCCAGGTCTATGCTGCTTGAGCAATTCATCAATGAAAAAGGTGACCCGTTCAGGGGTAGAGATCATTCTGTCGATCTTGGCCTTGTGAAGCGTTTGCACCCTTTGTGCTGAAGTAAGTGCCATCAACATCACCACCTTCAGGGTGAGTTTGTCCAGTTCAAGCCCCGTTATGGGTGACCACGTTCTTAGTAGGGTCAGTACTTTACCAATATCCCATGTGACGTTGTCACGGGGCCTCGGCGGGTTGGAATTAAATATCCCCCGCATAGGTTTGGAGACCAATTTATTGGATCCTACCTCAATATTGAGGTAGGACGATAGCGCACTCCTGGCGCTATTGATGGCACTATAGCTGAGATGTTGATCATGGTGTAGCCCCGCAAGAAATTCCAGCACATCTGTGATGGAGACGGAGTCATATGCAACGTCCATGCGGCCGCAATAGGATTCCCATTTCCTGATGTACGATAAGTACTGCCGTCTTGAGGACTCCCTGCATGATGCTCCCATGGTATCCATTGTCCTTGAAGATAAACCATACTGAAGTAGTGGCCTGTTCAGATCCTGCAAGCCAATAGATTCAAGTGACTATAGCAGGGGTGTGGTTCCCCTGTGGCAGGGTTCGTCACCAATTGTGGGCAACCCTCTAAGAGGACCCATGGTTGACTTATTATTCCAAGGACCACCGGATACCATGATTGCGTAGGCCAGTCGGGTATAATGAGGATGCCCTTGGCAGCATCGAGCTGGATTTTCCGCAATACCCGACTGATGAGGCAGAATGGAGGAAAGGCATAGAAGAACCATTTCCCCCAGTCTAGCGAGAATGCGTCCATCGCCATTGCCCCAGGATCTGGCTCCCATGATACGTATGTTGGTACCTGATGGTTCAACCGTGACGCAAAAATGTCAATATCCGGTTTGCCAAATTTGGCTGTAATTTTGGTGAATATTTGGGGGTTCAACATCCACTCGATGTTGTCATTGAATTTCAGTGACCT
This sequence comes from Raja brachyura, assembly GCA_963514005.1. The sequence continues at coordinate 43,407 of CAUPSL010001328.1, read as the reverse complement.
GGTGTCCGCCACTGTATTGAGCTCACCTGGCAAGTAGGTAGCTGAGATCCAAATATTCCGTTGAATACACCAGAGCCAAATTATATTTGCCAATTCATCACATGAAATTGACCTGGTACCACCCATATGATTCAGATAAGCCACCGCAGTGGTATTGTCTATTTGGAGACGGACATGAGTGTTAGTCATGTTTGAACAATAGGCTCTTAGTCCGTGGAATGCTCCTAGCATCTCCAAATAGTTTATCCCTTGTGCTGACAACAAAGTAGCTTCAAGTGAGTCCCATCTACCTCCACAACTGGTGTTGTTGTCCGTAGCTCCCCAGCCATGGGAGCTTGCATCTGTTTGCAAGTATACCATTGGACGAGGCACAATGATGGGTTTGAATGAGTTATGGATATTGCCAATCCACCATAGTAACTCAATTTTTGCCTTAACCGGCAACTGCATAGGTCTATCATAATGTCCAGCATTTAATTTTAATGCTGCTATTTTTGACCTTTGTAAATTATGATAATGTAAAGGTCCGTATTGAGCAGCTGGAAATACTGCTACAATTTTCCCAATTACCTTGGCAGTTAATCTGATAGACGGTATACTGGCGCAGACCAGGTTCTTACATGCTTGAAACGCATCACCAACTTTGTTAGTTGGGATGGTGGTGATCATGCGATTGGAGTCTATCGTGAACCCCAAGTAGTCCATGATCTGTGCGGGGAGGAACTTTGATTTGTCTGGATGGATTATAAACCCCATTTTTTGAAAAATTTCCACTGTGGCTGAAACCGCCAATTCTGCTGATTCCAGAGTGTGCCCAATTATCAGAATGTCATCCAAATAGGCCATGACCGTATTGTTTTGTCTCCGCAGTTTAGATAACACTGGCTTGAGTAGTTTGGTGAACAGTCTGGGGGCTGTAGTAAGCCCATTGGGTAATGCTTTGTATTGCCAAAGCTGATCCATCCAGGTAAACTTCAAGAACTTCCTATGATGTTCCCGAATGAATACTGAATAGTATGCATCTTTTAAATCAATGCATGCCATGAAGCAGCCCTTCGAAATCAAAGATTTGGCTGTTTCAAACGTGTCCATTTTGAAATGGGTGTATTTTACAAAGGTATTCAAGTGAGTTAAATCTATAATGACCCGGCATCCACCGTCTTTTTTAGTTTTAGTAAATATATTGGATACAAATTCAATTGGTTCATGTGTGGTTCTTTCTATCACACCTTTCTCTTGTAAACTCAAGATTTCAGCATAGCCTTCTGCCAATTCTTTTTTGGAAAGTGCAAATTTGCGATTCGGCATATGCTGGGGTGGAGGCAATTGGCCATGAACAAACTCAATCTCATAACCCTGAATACTTTGCAAGATAAACTCATCTGAAGTGATGGTTTCCCAAGCCTCCTTAAATCCCCGTAATCTGCCCCCAACTCGTGAGGTTAGACATGCAAGTGCATGGAATCCAGACCCCCTTACCTTCATGGTTATCGGCGGTCCCTGGGATTTTTGGTGGGACGTGGAGGTGCTGGGTTGCGTTGTTGGTGCGGAATCCGCATTTTCCATGCTGGCCGCTGAGGGCCTAGCCCTAAAAAAGGCCTGGGTTGAGGAGGCTGTTGATATTGAGGAGGTGCCGGAATGTAGGTCCTTGTCGGCCTGTCGGTTTGACCTCGTGGCCTGAAGTAAGGTGTCTTCTTGGCCGAAGGTCTGGTCACAAAATGTGATCTCATCAGACCTATAGTTTTCACATGGTCATCCAGATCTTTGACCTGCTTTGGGAGGTCTTCTCCGAACAGCTGTCTAGGTGGGGGGGTAGGAGGTGCTCTGCATAGTCCCGCAAATTTGGGATTCAATGAAGGTTTTATAATGCTTTTCCTGAAAGCGTTGATCTCGTACTGCGTATTGCAGAGCAGAGCTAGAGCATCCTCCTGTTCGGTGCTTAGATCAACCCCGTCTACCGACTTTGCAAAAGCGGTGATCCCAGACGTAAGCAGTTTTAGAATTCTCTGCAGTTTCACTTCCTGCGCTCTGATGCCCGGGCTGATATTACCCCAGATTGGCATGTTCACAATTGGCACGTTGAGTGAATTGCAGTTCCCTGGAGCCTTGTGTCTCTCCATGGCCTTTGCAAGGACCTCCTCCTGTAGTTGATGGTTTGTAAGGTAATCTATGGTTGCGGCCAGTTTAATGTTGAGGGGTTGTCCTGATGATACGGGTAACCCGAATTTGGCTGCCACATCCAGCAGTTCTTCCTGAGGGACCTCAGGTGCTGCTGGGGCATGTACCAGGATCTCATCCTCATCTGGTCTTATGCTGTCCATAGATGGTGACGGGGATATATCCATCAGTCCCCTGGAGCTATGTGTGTCCTGTTTCTGATTCAGCAGAACTTGCTCCAATATCCTCTCCATACGGTCCAAGCGCCCTTCATCGGGTATGTGTGGGAGGTAAGAGACCTCGCGCCCGAAGGAACTCCTGAGGCTCCTATCAGCAGTCCGTACCTCGTCGAGGTAATATCGGTACTGTGACGATGTGTCGCTACCAGCCGCCTCGGCGAAGCTGAGCGATTCCCGCGCGGACCTGCTCAAGCGCCTCCTTTCCGCTGAGCTGGACCCGGCTGCCTCTAAGGGCATGGGTGGGGAGAGGTCGGCACCTAACGCCGCAGCGTGGTGACCCGACGTCCGCGCGGGCTTGCCGACTGTCCTTGATCTGGACCCAGACGGCATACGGTCCCGACCTGCCCCCAGCGGGGGAAGTGGTGACCTTGGCGAGACTCCACCCTTGTGACTCCTCCTGGTCCCCCTGGGTGGTGAGTCGACACTGGCCCTCCTTGGTCTGCCAGTGGACTCGGGCCTCGCTGATTCACCAGACCACATCCTGGTGGCTCCTGGTGAGACCTCCGCCCGCGAAGGGCTAGGTGGTCGAACTGTATCCCTGTTTCCTTCGAGAGGGTTCAGGGAGAAGGGCCGTGCATCAGCACGCGAATCCCTTTTGCTCGTCTCTGCGAACGACCCAGTGGGTGAGAGAGAGATGGAGTCAGGATGCACCTGCTCCGGCGCTGTACCGGCTGTTTGCTCTGCAGGTACCCCGCTAGAGCACAGCTGCGTCGGTAAACCGGATCCTGTGAAAACAGGGCTCCCCGGCTTGCGCGCCTTTTTCCCGGCCCGTCCTCCTGACGTGGAGGGGGGGCTCCGGGTTGGGTGGCCGAGAAATCCTTGCAGAAGTTTTGCGGCCTTTACTCCTTGTACTGTCCATGTCTCTGTGGAAAAAAACACAATTATTTACACAGAACAACGAACTCAAGGTTGTCTATACTTACCTGAGTGGCCCTTATGAAGGGCTGGTGATGAGCCGCGCTCCTCTCCAGCCGTCGACTGCAATGCGAGCGACGATATGTCGCGCATGCGTGCTGGCGGGTTCTTCACGAAGTCACTCACGTGACTCCGAAATGAAATTGCCCATTATCTGTTATTTGCTCTTGATCAGTTTATTTATTCATGTGCGTATATATTTATATAATGGTATATGGACACACTGATCTGTTCTGTAGTCAATGCCGTATATGTTCTTGCAAAGCAAGAATTTCATTGTCCTATCAGGGACGCACGACAATAAACTCACTTGAACGTAAACTAGTGATCTGGGCCAGAGAGGGAGAGAAAGGGAGAGAGAGGGGTGAGAGAGAGGGGGGAGAGAGGAGGTGGAGAGAGAGGGGGAGAGAGAGGGGGGAGAGAGAGGGGGGAGAGAGGGGGGACGGAGAGGGGGGAGAGAGAGGGGGGAGAGAGAGGGGGGACGGAGAGGGGGGAGAGAGAGGGGGGAGAGAGAGGGGGGAGAGAGAGGGGGAGAGAGAGGGGGAGAGGGGGGAAAGAGGGGGGAGAGAGAGGGGGGGAGAGAGAGGGGGGAGAGAGGGGGTGGAGAGAGAGGGGGGAGAGAGAGGGGGAGAGAGAGGGGGAGAGAGAGGGGGAGAGAGAGGGGGAGAGAGAGGGGGAGAGAGAGGGGGAGAGAGAGGGGGAGAGAGAGGGAGGAGAGAGGGGGAGAGAGAGGGGGAGAGAGAGGGGGAGGGGGGGGGGGAGAGAGGGGGAGAGAGGGGGAGAGAGGGGGGAGAGACGGGGGAGAGGGGGGAGAGAGGGGGAGAGAGAGGGGGAGAGAGAGGGGGAGAGAGAGGGGGAGAGAGAGGGGGAGAGAGAGGGGGAGAGAGAGGGGAGAGAGAGGGGAGAGAGAGAGGGGGAGAGGGGGAGAGGGGGAGGGAGAGGGGGAGGGAGAGGGGGAGGGAGAGGGGGAGGGAGAGGGGGAGGGAGAGGGGGTGAGAGAGGGGGTGAGAGAGGGGGTGAGAGAGAGGGGAGAAAAGGGGGAGAGAGAGGGGTCAAAGACAATAGACAATAAAGAATAGGTGCAGGAGTAGGCCATTCGGCCCTTCCAGCCAGCACCACCATTCAATGTGATCGCGGCTGATCATCCCCAATCAGTACCTCGTTCCTGCCTTCTCCCCAAATCCCCTGACTCCGCTATCTTTAAGAGCCCTATCTAGCTCTGTCTTGAAAGCATCCAGAGAACCGGCCTCCACCGCCCTTTGAGTCAGAAAATTCCACATATTCACAACTCTCTGGATGAAAAAGTTTGTCATCATCTCCGTTCTAAATGGCTTACTCCTTATTCTTAAACTGTGGGCCCTGGTTATGGACTTCCCCCAATATCAGGAACATGTTTCCTGCCCCTAGCATGCCGAAGCCCTTAAAAAAATTATATGTTTCAATAAGATCCCCTCTCAGCCTTCTAAACTCCAGTGTATACAAGCCCAGCCGTTCCATTCTCTCGCCATCCCGGGAATTAACCTGGTGAACCTACACTGGGCTCCCCCAAAAGCAAGAATGTCCTTCCTCAAATTTGGAGACCAAAACTGCACACAATACTCCAGGTGTGTTCTCACCAGGGCCCTGTACAACTGCAGACGGACCTCTTTGCTCCTATACTCAACTTTTGTTATGAAGGGCAACATGCCAAAACTGCGCACAATACTGCAGGTGTAGGACACTGTACAACTCCAGGTGTGGTCTCACCAGTGCCCTGTAAAACTGCAGACGGATCTCTTTGCTCCTATACTCAACTTTTGTTATGAAGGCCAAGAGGCCAAAACTGCACACAATACTCCAGGTGTGGTCTCTCCAGCGCCCTGTACAACTGCAGAAGAACCTCTTTGCTCCTATACTCAACTCCTCTTGTTATGAAGGGCAACATGCCAAAACTGCACACAATACTCCAGGTGTGGTCTCACCAGGGCCCTGTACAACTGCAGAAGGATCTCTTTGCTCCTGTACTCAACTCCTCTTGTTATGAAGGGCAACATGCCAAAACTGCACACAATCCTCCAGGTGTGGTCTCACCAGGGCCCTGTACAACTGCAGATGGACCTCTTTGCTCCAATACTCAACTCCTCTTGTTATGAAGGGCAACATGCCAAAACTGCACACAGTACTCCAGGTGTGGTCTCACCAGGGCCCTGTACAACTGCAGATGGACCTCTTTGCTCCTATACTCAACTTTTGTCATGAAGGCCAACATGCCAAAACTGCAGACAATACTCCAGGTGTGGTCTCACCAGGGCCCTGCACAACTGCAGAAGGACCTCTTTGCTCCAAAACTCAACTCCTCTTGTTATGAAGGGCAACATGCCAAAACTGTACACAATACTCCAGGTGTGGTCTCACCAGGGCCCTGTACAACTGCAGATGGACCTCTTTGCTGCTATACTCAACTTTTGTCATTAAGGCCAACATGCCAAAACTGCAGACAATACTCCAGGTGTGGTCTCACCAGGGCCCTGTACAACTGCAGAAGGAACTCTTTGCTCCAATACTCAACTCCTCTTGTTATGAAGGGCAACAGGCCGAAACTGCACACAATACTCCAGGTGAGGACACTGTACAACTGCAGACTGGAAGGACCTCTTTGCTTCGATACTCAACTCTATAAGCATATAACCATATAACAATTAAAGCACGGAAACAGGCCATCTCGGCCCTTCAAGTCCGTGCCGAACAACTTTTTTCCCTTAATCCCACCTGCCTGCACTCATACCATAACCCTCCATACCCTTCTCATCCATATGCCTATCCAATTTATTTTTAAATGATACCAACGAACCTGCCGCCACCACTTCCACTGGAAGCTCATTCCACACCGCTACCACTCTCTGAGTAAAGAAGTTCCCCCTCATGTTACCCCTAAACCTCTGTCCCTTAATTCTAAAGTCATGTCCTCTTGTTTGAATCCTCCCTATTCTCAAAGGGAAAAGCTTGTCCACATCAACTCTGTCTATCCCTCTCATCATTTTAAAGACCTCTATCAAGTCCCCCCTTAACCTTCTGCGCTCCAGAGAATAAAGACCTAACTTATTCAACCTATCTCTGTAACTTAGCTGTTGAAACCCAGGCAACATTCTAGTAAATCTCCTCTGTACCCTCTCTATTTTGTTGACATCCTTCCTATAATTGGGCGACAAAAATTGTACACCATACTCCAGATTTGGTCTCACCAACGCCTTGTACAATTTTAACATTACATCCCAGCTTCTATACTCAATGCTCCGATTTATAAAGGCTAGCATACAAAAGATTTCTTTACCACCCTATCTATATGAGATTCCACCTTCAAGGAACTATGCACGGTTATTCCCAGATCCCTCTGTTCAACTGTATTCTTCAATTCCCTACCGTTTACCATGTACGTCCTATTTTGATTTGTCCTGCCAAGGTGTAGCACCTCACATTTATCAGCATTAAACTCCATCTGCCATCTTTCAGCCCATTTTTCCAACTGGCCTAAATCACTCTGTAGACTTTGGAAATCCTCTTCATTATCCACAACACCCCCTATCTTGGTATCATCTGCATACTTACTAATGCAATTTACCACCCCTTCATCCAGATCATTGATGAACATGACAAGCAACAAAGGACCCAACTCAGATCCCTGAGGCACCCCACTAGTCACCTGCCTCCAACCCGACAAACAGCCATCCACCATTACCCTCTGGCTTCTCCCACTTGTCCCACACTGCATCACTCTATGACTCGATGGCAACTCATGAACCGACCAACTATTGACGAACCTTGCACTGTGATGTTGAGGCGGTTGCTGAAGGAGGAGTTGTAGTGTAGCTGTTCGTTGACAATGACCTCGTACTTGCAAAAGTATCTTCCTTCATCCTGTTGGCCGACCTCCGTCATGTTGAATAGAACAAAGGATTGTGTGTTGCTGGCCATTTGGGAGTCGATGTGATTGGTTTCATCATCTTTGAACAAGTAAAACCTGCAATGCTCATATTGCTCATGTGTCTGGCATTTCAACGTAATGTCTTGGCCTTCAATGATGACATTGGATGCTCGACTGTAACCAATCTCTGGTGCGGAAAGATATTCTGAAATCAGAAGAATATTGGAGTCATAGGTAGCACAGATTCATTGGCGTGGAGAATCATAGTGTGGAAACAGGCCCTTCCTTCAGCCCACACTGGCCCACACTGGCCCATATGCCCCAGCTACACTAGTCATAGAGTGATACAGTGTGGAAACAGGCCCTTCAGCCCAACTTGCCCACACCGGCCCACATGCCCCATCTACACTAGTCATAGAGTGATACAGTGTGGAAACAGGCCCTTCAGCCCAACTTGCCCACACCGGCCCACATGCCCCATCTACACTAGTCATAGAGTGATACAGTGTGGATACAGGCCCTTCAGCCCAACTTGCCCACACCGGACCACATGCCCCATCTACACTAGTCATAGAGTGATACAGCATGGAAACAGGCCCTTCAGCCCAACTTGCCCACACTGGCCAACATGTCCCAGTTACACTAGTCATAGAGGGATACAGTGTGGAAACATGCCCTTCAGCCCAACAACACGTCCCATCTACATTATTCCCACCTGCCCGCGTCTGGCACATATCCCTCCAAAACTCTCCTATCACTCTCCCTCTCTCTCTATGTGTATCACGCTGTTTATCTCTACTCCCTTCTCTCTCTCTCTCTCTCTCTCTCTCTCTCCCATTCTATCTCTCTCTCCCCTTCTCTCTCTCTCTCTCCCCTTCTCTCTCTCTCCCTCTCTCTCTCTCTCACTGGCCGATGGGCCTGTTTCCACGCTGTATCAATTTCTGATTTGGCGATAACGATAGATGATTTATATATATTTCTGCACACACACACACACACACACACACACACACACTCATACGCACACACACACACACAAACACACACACACACACCCACACACACACACACTCACACACACTCACACGCACACACACACACACACACACACACACACACGCACGCACACACACACACACACACTCACACGCACACACTCACACGCACGCACGCACACGCACGCACGCACACACACGCACACACTCACACACACACACGCACACACACGCACGCACACATGCACACACACACACTCACGCGCACACACACACACGCACACACACACACGCACACACACACGCACCACACCACACACACACCACACCACACACACACGACACCACACCACACACACACACAGACGCACACACACACGCACACACGCACACACACACGCACATATATACATATATAACCATATAACAATTACAGCACGGAAACAGGCCCTCTCGGCCCTTCCAGTCCGTGCCGACCATTTATTTTCCCCTAGTCCCATCTACCAGCACTCAGACCATACCCCTCCATTCCCTTCCCGTCCGTATACCTATCGACACATATAACCCGTGTGTGTGTGTGTGTGTGTGTGTGTACATCTATTCATATATGTATATATATATACATCGAGTAGTTGCAGGTAGATGCGGTGGGCACATTGGCCTTCACCAGTCACAGTATTGTGTCTAGAAGTTGGGAGGTGACGTTGCAGTTGTACAAGACATTGGTGAGGCTGCATTGTGTATTGTGTTCAGTTCTGGGCACCGTTTTACAGGAAAGACGTCGTCGAGCTTGGAAAGGGCGCGGAGAAGATTTACGATGATGTTGCCGGGACTCGAGGGGCCTGAGCTACTGGGGGAGGTTGGGGCAGGGCTGGGACTCTATTCCTTGGAGCCAGGATGACGAGGGGTGATCTTATGGAGGTGTACAAAATCACCAGAGGAATAGATCGGGTAGACGCACAGAGTCCCTTGCCCAGAGTAGGGGAATCGAGGACCAGAGGACATGGGTTTCAGGTGAGAGAGGCGGGGGTGGGGAAAGATTTAATTGGAATCTGAGGGGCAACTTTTTTCCACACAGTGGGTGGTGGGTGTATGGAACGAGCTGCCGGAGGAGGTAGTTGAGGCTGGGACTATCACAACACTTGGACAGGTACATGGATAGGACAGGTTTGGAGGGATATGAGCCAAATACGGGCAGATGGGATTAGTGTGGATGGGACATGTTGGCCGGTGTGGGCAAGTTGGGCTGAAGGGCCTGTTTCCAAACTGTATCACTCTATGACTAATGTAGATGGGACATGTTGGCCGGTGTGGGCAATTTGGGTCGAAGGGCCTGTTTCCACACCGTATCACTCTATGACTAGTGTAGAAGGGACATGTTGCCCGGTGTTGACAGGTTGGGCTGAAGGGCCTGTTTCCATACTGTATCACTCTATGACTAGTGTAGATGGGGCATGTTGGCCGGTGTGGGCAAGTTGGGCTGAAGGGCCTGTTTCCACACTGTATCACTCTATGACTAGTGTAGATGGGGCATGTGGGCCGGTGTGGGCAAGTTGGGCTGAAGGGCCTGTTTCCACACTGTATCACTCTATGACTAGTGTAGATGGGGCATGTTGGATGGAGTGGGCAAGTTGGGCCGAAGGAAGGGCCTGTTTCCGTGCTGTATCGCTCTGTGAGTGGATATATCGAGCTACAAGCGTGTGGTTAAGTGTACATGTGGCGGTGAGGGTAGGGGGGTCCGCTCGCCTCTCAACATGATGTCCACATTCTCGCTCCGCTCCGAGCTGTAGGTCTTGCCGGAGATATCGGAGTCGTAACGGCAGCTGTAATTGCCGCTGTGCCCGTCGGTGATGTTGGCCAGCTGGAAGGTGGCGGTGAAATGGCGACTGGCCGGCGACTTGGTCAAGAGTGGCGTGGGGCTGTTGTCCTTGTACAGGTAGAACATGGTGGCCGTGTAGAATCCCAGCGTGCTGCACTTGATCGTCACATCTTCACCCTCCATGAAGACTCCAGACTTCTTCACATTGTAAATGGATGGCTTTGGTGGGTGTTCTGCAGTGAGAGGGTCAAATTGGACAAGTCTCCTCAGAACATCCTCATTGCAGCACGCCAAACGGCATTATAGTATGCTAGCCTTTATAAATCAAGTTGGGAAAAGGGTAAGTACAATGGGAATGGTAAGTACAGTAGGGAATTGAAGAATACAGTTGAACAGAGGGATCTGGGAATAACCGTGCATAGTTCCTTGAAGGTGGAATCTCATATCGATAGCGTGGTAAAGAAAGCTTTTGGTATGCTAGCCTTTATAAATCAGAGCATTGAGTATAGAAGCTGGGATGTAATGTTAAAATTGTACAAGGCATTGGTGAGACCAAATCTGGAGTATTATGTACAATTTTGGTCGCCCAATTATAGGAAGGATGTCAACAAAATAGAGAGGGTACATAGGAGATTTACTAGAATGTTGCCTGGGTTTCAACAGCTAAGTTACAGAGATAGGTTGAATAAGTTAGGTTTTTATTCTCTGGAGCGCAGAAGGTTAAGGGGGGACTTGATAGAGGTCTTTAAAATGATGAGAGGGATAGACAGAGTTGATGTGGACAAGCTTTTCCCTTTGAGAATAGGGAGGATTCAAACAAGAGGACATGACTTTAGAATTAAGGGACAGAGGTTTAGGGGTAACATGAGGGGGAACTTCTTTACTCAGAGAGTGGTAGCGGTGTGGAATGAGCTTCCAGTGGAAGTGGTGGCGGCAGGTTCGTTGATATCATTTAAAAATAAATTGGATAGGCATATGGATGAGAAGGGTATGGAGGGTTATGGTATGAGTGCAGGCAGGTGGGACTAAGGGAAAAAAGTTGTTCGGCACGGACTTGAAGGGCCGAGATGGCCTGTTTCCGTGCTGTAATTGTTATATGTTATATGTTATATGTTATAGATGAGGCTCTCATTAGAGTCTCCTCCATATCCCACAACTCTGCTCATCCTCAACATTCTCAACAAAGACAGGGGAAATCATGCTTGACTCATCTTCTGGATTTTTTGAAACTGTAACTAGGAAAATGGACAAGGGAAACCCATTATTCTTCAACTGGGTGTGACCCCTGGTTCCGGACCCCCAACATGGGAACGCTTTTCCTGCATCCAGCCAATCCAACCTCTTAATAATTTTATGTCCCGGGATGGCAGGACTGACATACGATGACCCGCTCCTGCTTTCTCCCCATATCCCTTGATTCCGTTAGCCCCAAGAGCTAAATCTAACTCTCTCTTGAAAACATCCAGAGAATTGGCCTCCACTGCCTTCTGTGGCAGAGAATCCCACAGATTCACAACTCTCTGGGTGGAAAAGTTTCTCCTCATCTCAGTCCCAAATGGCCACAGATTCACAACTCTCTGGGTGGAAAAGTTTCACCTCATCTCAGTCCCAAATGTCCATAGATTCACAACTCTCTGGGTGGAAATGTTTCTCCTCATCTCAGTCCTAAATGGCCACAGATTCACAACTCTCTGGGTGGAAATGTTTTTCCTCATCTCCGTTCTAAATGGCCGACCCCTTATTCTTAAACTGTGTGTGACCCCTGGTTCTGGACTCCCCAACATGGGGAACATTTTTCCCGCGGCTAGCCAATCCAATCCCTTAATAATATTATTTTTTTATAAGATCCCCTCTCATCCTTCTAAATTCTAGTTAATAGGGTGAAAGAATGGGTCGACTGGGCTTGTCTTCACTGGAATTTAGAAGGATGAGTCTCTTGCCCCGAGTAGGCGAATCGCGGACCAGAGGGCATTGGTTTAAGTTGTGGGGGGGGGAAGAATCTGAGGGGCAACATTTCCACAAAGAGGGTGGTGGGTGTATGGACCGAGCTGCCGGAGGAGGTAGTTGAGGCAGGGACTATCACAACACTTGGACAGGTACATGGATAGGACAGGTTTGGAGGGGTATGGGCCAAACGCGGGCAGCATGTGGGACCAGTACAGATGGGGCAAGTTGCCCGGTGTGGGCATGTTGGGCCAAAGGCCTGCTTCCACGCTGTATCTCAAAATCTAAGTTTGTGAATGGCGATCGCTGGTCGGCACGGACTCGGTGGGCCGAAGGAAGGGCCTGCTTCCGCGCTGTATCTCTAAACTAAACTAGTGTGTGAGCGGGCGACCGCTGGTCGGCATGGACTCGGTGGGGAAGGGCCTGTTTCTGCAAAGTATCTCTAAACTAAACTAGTGTGTGCGAGCCATCACGAGCCATCAGACTCCTGAATGCCATGTAATGGGCTGCCACCATTGTCTATTTATCCTTTACATACATGCCTATCCTTCGGTTAATTTATTGTGTTGCACAGGGAGCCAAATGCAACGTAATTTTGTTTGGAACTGCATATATCAATGTATTTCTAAATGAAGTACACAGATAACACAACAGTGGTGGGCCTCATCAGGGACGACAATGAGCAGGCTTACAGGGAGGAGGTGAAACAACTGGCGGACTGGTGCAATACGAACAACCTGATCCTGAATGTCGAAAAAACAAAGGAGGTTATCGTCGACTTCAGGAAAACCCGGCACAGTCCCACACCACTTCACATCAATGACAGCGATGTGGAGGTGGTCAGTAGCACAAAGTTCCTGGGGGTGCAGATCACTAACAGTCTGACCTGGTCAAATAACATTTAATCAACTGTTAAGAGAGCGCAGCAGCGGTTGCACTTTCTGCGCCGGATGAGAAGAGCTCTCCTCCCCCATCCCATCCTCACTACTTTCTACAGGGGCACCATAGAGAGTATTCTGACCAGCTGTATCTCTGTCTGGTTTGGGGACTGTAGAGCCTCCGACTGGAAGTCTGTGCAGAGAGTGGTGAGGACAGCGGAAAAAATCATCGGGACCTCTCTCCCCTCAATCGGGGATATTGCGACCAAACGTTGCGTGTCTAAGGCCAGCAGTATTATAAAAGACCCCACACATCTCCATCACGGACTGTTCATTCTGCTGCCCTCGGGAAAAAGATATCGCAGCATAAGGAGCAGAACATCAAGGTTCTGCAACAGCTTCATCCCACGAGCCATCAGACTCCTGAATGCCATGTAATGGGCTGCCACCATTGTCTATTTATCATTTTCATCCATGCCTATCCTTCTGTTAATTTATTGTGCTGCACAGGGAGCCAAATGCAACGTAATTTTGTTTGGAACTGCATATATCAATGGATTTCTAAATGACAATAAAGTTTGTTTGACTTTGACTGACTTTGACTAATTTGTGAACGGGCGACCGCTGGTCGACACGGACTCGGTGGGTCGAAGCAAGGGCCTGTTTCCGCGCTGTATCTCTAAACTAAGCAAGTGTGTGAATGGGTCGGTGTGTGACTGTGTGAGTCTTTGACTGTGTTAATGTGACTGTGTGGAGCAGTGTAACGTGGGTCAGGGTCAGGGTAGCCGGGGACATGGTGATTTTCTAACACCTCACCAGGATTGCAAATCACTCCAGCATCCTCGACATGGTTGCAGTTGTGTTCTCCGACCGTGCGGATCTTGCACTGGCGTAAGTTGCTCTCCGACCCCACGCACTCAACATCGTCCAGCCAGATAACGCCCAGGCCTTCCCCGAACTGAGAGGAACCGCGGGCAGACTGGGCAAATCCGCAATTAATCTGCCGGCACACCACCACTGCATCCGGCATGTCCCAATAATCATCACAGATTGTGCCCCATGTCTCGTTGTAGAAGAGCTCCACTCTTCCCGAGCAAATAGTGTCTCCATCAACCAACCTCAGGAAGAAGCTTTCCCCTGTGGACACGGATAAAGCAAGGTTACACATACACACATAGAGTCATAGACAAAGTTACACATAGACACATAGACAATAGACGAGGTTACACATAGACACATAGACAATAGACAAGGCTACACATAGACACATAGACAATAGACAAGGTTACACATAGAAACATAGACAATAGACAAGGTTACACATAGACACATAGACACATAGACAAGGTTACACATAGACACATAGACAATAGACAAGGTTACACATAGAAACATAGACAATAGACAAGGTTACACATAGACACATAGACAATAGACAAGGTTACACATAGACACATAGACAAGGTTACACATAGAAACATAGAAAATAGACAAGGTTACACATAGACACATAGACAATAGACAAGGATGCACATAGACACATAGACAATAGACAAGGTTACACATAGAAACATAGACAATAGACAAGGTTACACATAGACACATAGACAATAGACAAGGTTACACATAGACACATAGACAATAGACAAGGTTACACATAGAAACATAGAAAATAGACAAGGTTACACATAGACACATAGACAATAGACAAGGTTGCACATAGACACATAGACAATAGACAAGGTTACACATAGACACATAGACAATAGACAAGGTCACACATAGAAACATAGACACATAGACAAGGTTACACATAGACACATAGAAAAAAGACAAGGTTACACATAGACACATAGACAATAGACAAGGTTACACATAGAAACATAGACAATAGACAAGGTTACACATAGAAACATAGACAATAGACAAGGTTACACATAGAAACATAGACAATAGCCAAGGTTACACATAGAAACATAGACAATAGACAAGGTTACACAGAGTAACATAGAAAATAGACAAGGTTACACATAGAAACATAGACACATAGACAAGGTTACACATAGACACATAACAATAGACAAGGTTACACATAGAAACATAGACAATAGACAAGGTTACACATAGAAACATAGACAATAGACAAGGTTACACATAGAAACATATACACATAGACAAGGTTACACACAGAAACATAGAAACGTAGACACGGTTACACATAGACACATAGACAATAGGCAAGGTTACACATAGACACATAGACAATAGACAAGGTTACACCTAGACACATAGACAATAGACAAGGTTACACATAGACACATAGACACATACACAAGGTTACACATAGAAACATAGACAATAGACAAGGTTACACATAGAAACATAGACAATAGACAAGGTTACACATAGACACATAGACGAGGTTACACAGAGAAACGTAGACACATAGAGAAGGTTACACATAGAAACATAGAAACGTAGACAAGGTTACACATAGACACATAGACAATAGACAAGGTTACACATAGACACATAGACACATAGACAAGGTTACACACAGAAACATAGACACATAGACAAGGTTACACATAGACACATAGACAATAGACAAGGTTACACATAGAAACATAGAAAATAGACAAGGTTACACATAGACACATAGACAATAGACAAGGTTGCACATAGACACATAGACAATAGACAAGGTTACACATAGACACATAGACAATAGACAAGGTTACACATAGAAACATAGACAATAGACAAGGTTACACATAGACAATAGACAAGGTTACACATAGACACATAGACAATAGACAAGGTTACACATAGAAACATAGACACATAGACAAGGTTACACATAGACACATAGAAAAAAGACAAGGTTACACATAGACACATAGACAATAGACAAGGTTACACATAGAAACATAGACAATAGACAAGGTTACACATAGAAACATAGACAATATACAAGGTTACACATAGAAACATAGACACATAGACAAGGTTACACATAGACACATAGACAATAGACAAGGTTACACATAGACACTTAGACAATAGACAAGGTTACACATAGACACATAGACACATAGACAAGGTTACACACAGAAACATAGAAACGTAGACACGGTTACACATAGACACATAGACAATAGACAAGGTTACACATAGACACATAGACAATAGGCAAGGTTACACATAGACACATAGACAATAGACAAGGTTACACCTAGACACATAGACAATAGACAAGGTTACACATAGACACATACACAAGGTTACACATAGAAACATAGACAATAGACAAGGTTACACATAGAAACATAGACAATAGACAAGGTTACACATAGACACATAGACGAGGTTACACAGAGAAACATAGACATATAGAGAAGGTTACACATAGAAACATAGAAACGTAGACAACGTTACACATAGACACATAGACAATAGACAAGGTTACACATAGACACATAGACACATAGACAAGGTTACACACAGAAACATAGACACATAGACAAGGTTAAACATAGAAACATAGACAATAGACAAGATTACACATACACCACACATAGACAATAGACAAGGTTACACATTGACACATAGACACGTAGACAAGGTTACACATAGACACATAGGCAATAGACAAGGTTACACATAGACACATAGACAAGGTTACACATAGAAACATAGACAATAGACAAGGTTACACATAGAAACATAGACAATAGACAAGGTTACACATAGACACATAGACAATAGACAAGGTTAAACATAGAAACATAGCCAATAGACAAGGTTTCACATACACCACAGATAGACAATAGACAAGGTTACACATGGACACATAGACAATAGACAAGGTTACACAAAGACACATAGACAATAGACAAGGTTACACATAGAAACATATATAATAGACAAGGTTAAACATAGAAACATAGACAATAGACAAGATTACACATACACCACACATAGACAATAGAGAAGGTTACACATAGACAATAGACAAGGTTACACATAGACACATAAACAATATACAAGGTTACACATTGACACATAGACACGTAGACAAGGTTACACATAGACACATAGGCAATAGACAAGGTTACACATAGACAAGGTTACACATAGAAACATAGACAATAGACAAGGTTACACATAGAAACATAGACAATAGAGAAGGTTACACATAGACAATAGACAAGGTTAAACATAGAAACATAGCCAATAGACAAGGTTTCACATACACCACAGATAGACAATAGACAAGGTTACACATGGACACATAGACAATAGACAAGGTTACACAAAGACACATAGACAATAGACAAGATTACACATCAACACATAGCAACGTAGACAAGGTGACACATAGACACATAGACACATAGACAAGGTTACACATAGAAACATAGACAATAGACAAGGTTACACATAGACACATAGACAATTAACAAGGTGACACATAGACACATAACAATAGACAAGGTTACACATAGAAACATAGATAATAGACAAGGTTAAACATAGAAACATGGACACATAGACAAGGTTACACATAGACACATAGACAATAGACAAGGTTACACATAGACACATAGACAAGGTTACACACAGAAACATAGAAACGTAGACAAGGTTACACATAGACACATAGATAATAGACAAGGTTACACATAGACACATAGACAATAGACAAGGTTACACATAGAAACATAGACAATAGACAAGGTTACACATAGAAACATAGACAATAGACAAGGTTACACATAGAAACATAGACAATAGACAAGGTTACACATAGACACATAGGCAATAGACAAGGTTACACATAGACACATAGACAAGGTTACACATAGAAACATAGACAATAGACAAGGTTACACATAGAAACATAGACAATAGACAAGGTTACACATAGACACATAGACAATAGACAAGGTTAAACATAGAAACATAGCCAATAGACAAGGTTTCACATACACCACAGATAGACAATAGACAAGGTTACACATGGATACATATACAATAGACAAGGTTACACAAAGACACATAGACAATAGACAAGGTTACACATAGAAACATATATAATAGACAAGGTTAAACATAGAAACATAGACAATAGACAAGATTACACATACACCACACATAGACAATAGACAAGGTTACACATAGACAATAGACAAGGTTACACATAGACACATAAACAATATACAAGGTTACACATTGACACGTAGACACGTAGACAAGGTTACACATAGACACATAGGCAATAGACAAGGTTACACATAGACAAGGTTACACATAGAAACATAGACAATAGACAAGGTTACACATAGAAACATAGACAATAGACAAGGTTACACATAGACAATAGGCAAGGTTAAACATAGAAACATAGCCAATAGACAAGGTTTCACATACACCACAGATAGACAATAGACAAGGTTACACATGGACACATAGACAATAGACAAGGTTACACAAAGACACATAGACAATAGACAAGGTTACACATCAACACATAGCAACGTAGACAAGGTGACACATAGACACATAGACACATAGACAAGGTTACACATAGAAACATAGACAATAGACAAGGTTACACATAGACACATAGACAATTAACAAGGTGACACATAGACACATAACAATAGACAAGGTTACACATAGAAACATAGATAATAGACAAGGTTAAACATAGAAACATGGACACATAGACAAGGTTACACATAGACACATAGACAATAGACAAGGTTACACA
The DNA here is from genome assembly GCA_963514005.1 of Raja brachyura. The sequence goes on along the minus strand of CAUPSL010001328.1, from coordinate 24,783 downwards.
TAGACACATAGACAAGGTTACACACAGAAACATAGAAACGTAGACAAGGTTACACATACACACATAGATAATAGACAAGGTTACACATAGACACATAGACAATAGACAAGGTTACACTTAGACACATAGACCATAGACAATGTTACACATAGACACATAGACAATAGGAAAGGTTACACGTAGACACATAGACAATAGACAAGGTTACACATAGACACATAGACAATAGACAAGGTTACACATAGATACATAGACACATAGACAAGGTTACACATAGAAACATAGACAATAGACAAGGTTACACATAGAAACATAGACAATAGACAAGGTTACACATAGACACATAGACGAGGTTACACATAGAAACATAGACACATAGAGAAGGTTACACATAGAAACATAGAAACGTAGACAAGGTTACACATAGACACATAGACAATAGACAAAGTTACACATAGACACATAGACACATAGACAAGGTTACACACAGAAACATACACACATAGACAAGGTTAAACATAGAAACATAGACAATAGACAAGGTTACACATACACCACACATAGACAATAGACAAGGTTACACACAGACACATAACAATATACAAGGTTACACATAGACACATAGACACGTAGACCAGGTTACACATAGACACATAGGCAATAGACAAGGTTACACATAGACACATAAACAATATACAAGGTTACACATTGACACATAGACACGTAGACAAGGTTACACATAGACACATAGGCAATAGACAAGGTTACACATAGACACATAGACAAGGTTACACATAGAAACATAGACAATAGACAAGGTTATACATAGAAACATAGACAATAGACAAGGTTACACATAGACACATAGACAATAGACAAGGTTAAACATAGAAACATAGCCAATAGACAAGATTTCACATACACCACAGATAGACAATAGACAAGGTTACACATAGACAATAGACAAGGTTACACATAGACACATAAACAATATACAAGGTTACACATTGACACATAGACACGTAGACAAGGTTACACATAGACACATAGGCAATAGACAAGGTTACACATAGACACATAGACAAGGTTACACATAGAAACATAGACAATAGACAAGGTTACACATAGACACATAGACAATTAACAAGGTGACACATAGACACATAACAATAGACAAGGTTACACATAGAAACATAGATAATAGACAAGGTTAAACATAGAAACATGGACACATAGACAAGGTTACACATAGACACATAGACAATAGACAAGGTTACACATAGACACATAGACAAGGTTACACACAGAAACATAGAAACGTAGACAAGGTTACACATAGACACATAGATAATAGACAAGGTTACACATAGACACATAGACAATAGACAAGGTTACACATAGAAACATAGACAATAGACAAGGTTACACATAGAAACATAGACAATAGACAAGGTTACACATAGAAACATAGACAATAGACAAGGTTACACATGGACACATAGGCAATAGACAAGGTTACACATAGGCACATAGACAAGGTTACACATAGAAACATAGACAATAGACAAGGTTACACATAGAAACATAGACAATAGACAAGGTTACACATAGACACTTAGACAATAGACAAGGTTAAACATAGAAACATAGACAATAGACAAGGTTTCACATACACCACAGATAGACAATAGACAAGGTTACACATGGACACATAGACAATAGACAAGGTTACACAAAGACACATAGACAATAGACAAGGTTACACATAGAAACATATATAATAGACAAGGTTAAACATAGAAACATAGACAATAGACAAGATTACACATACACCACACATAGACAATAGACAAGGTTACACATAGACAATAGACAAGGTTACACATAGACACATAAACAATATACAAGGTTACACATTGACACATAGACACGTAGACAAGGTTACACATAGACACATAGGCAATAGACAAGGTTACACATAGACACATAGACAAGGTTACACATAGAAACATAGACAATAGACAAGGTTACACATAGAAACATAGACAATAGACAAGGTTACACATAGACAATAGACAAGGTTTCACATACACCACAGATAGACAATAGACAAGGTTACACATGGACACATAGACAATAGACAAGGTTACACAAAGACACATAGACAATAGACAAGGTTACACATCAACACATAGCAACGTAGACAAGGTGACACATAGACACATAGACACATAGACAAGGTTACACATAGAAACATAGACAATAGACAAGGTTACACATAGACACATAGACAATTAACAAGGTGACACATAGACACATAACAATAGACAAGTTTACACATAGAAACATAGATAATAGACAAGGTTAAACATAGAAACATGGACACATAGACAAGGTTACACATAGACACATAGACAATAGACAAGGTTACACATAGACACATAGACAAGGTTACACACAGAAACATAGAAACGTAGACAAGGTTACACATAGACACATAGATAATAGACAAGGTTACACATAGACATATAGACAATAGACAAGGTCACACATAGACACATAGACAATAGACAAGGGTACACATAGACACATAGACAATAGACACGGTTACACATAGATACATAGACAATAGACAAGGTTACACATAGAAACATAGACAATAGACAAGGTTACACATAGACACATAGACACATAGACGAGGTTACACATAGAAACATGGACACATAGACAAGGTTACACATAGAAACATAGAATCATAGACAAGGTTACACATGGACAATAGACAAGGTTACACATAGACCAAGTTACACATAGACACATAAACACATAGACAAGGATACACATAGACAATAGACAAGGTTACACATAGAAACATAGAAACGTAGACAAGGTTACACATAGACACTAGACAAGGTTACACATAGACACATAGAATCATAGACAAGGTTACACATAGACAATAGACAAGGTTACACATAGACACATAGACAATAGACAAGGTTACACATAGACACATAGACACATAGACGAGGTTACACATAGAAACATAGACACATAGACAAGGTTACACATAGAAACATAGAATCATAGACAAGGTTACACATAGACAATAGACAAGGTTACACATAGACAAAGTTACACATAGACACATAAACACATAGACAAGGATACACATAGACAATAGACAAGGTTACACATAGAAACATAGAAACGTAGACAAGGTTACACATAGACACTAGACAAGGTTACACATAGACACATAGACAATAGACAAGGTTACACTTAGACACATAGACCATAGACAATGTTACACATAGACACATAGACAATAGGAAAGGTTACACGTAGACACATAGACAATAGACAAGGTTACACATAGACACATAGACAATAGACAAGGTTACACATAGACACATAGATAATAGACAAGGTTACACATAGACACATAGACAATAGACAAGGTTACACATAGACATATAGACAATAGACAAGGTCACACATAGACACATAGACAATAGACAAGGGTACACATAGACACATAGACAATAGACACGGTTACACATAGATACATAGACAATAGACAAGGTTACACATAGAAACATAGACAATAGACAAGGTTACACATAGACACATAGACACATAGACGAGGTTACACATAGAAACATGGACACATAGACAAGGTTACACATAGAAACATAGAATCATAGACAAGGTTACACATGGACAATAGACAAGGTTACACATAGACAAAGTTACACATAGACACATAAACACATAGACAAGGATACACATAGACAATAGACAAGGTTACACATAGAAACATAGAAACGTAGACAAGGTTACACATAGACACTAGACAAGGTTACACATAGACACATAGAATCATAGACAAGGTTACACATAGACAATAGACAAGGTTACACATAGACACATAGACAATAGACAAGGTTACACATAGACACATAGACACATAGACGAGGTTACACATAGAAACATAGACACATAGACAAGGTTACACATAGAAACATAGAATCATAGACAAGGTTACACATAGACAATAGACAAGGTTACACATAGACAAAGTTACACATAGACACATAAACACATAGACAAGGATACACATAGACAATAGACAAGGTTACACATAGAAACATAGAAACGTAGACAAGGTTACACATAGACACTAGACAAGGTTACACATAGACACATAGACAATAGACAAGGTTACACATAGAAACATAGAAACGTAGACAAGGTTACACATAGACACATTGAAACGTAGACAAGGTTACACATAGACACATAGACACATAGACAAGGTTACACATAGACACATAGACAATAGACAAGGTTACACATAGACACATAGGCAATAGTCAAGGTTACACATAGAAACATAGACACATTGACAAGGTTACACATAGAAACATAGACACATTGACAAGGTTACACATATAAACATAGACACATACACAAGGTTACACTTAGAAACATAGACAAGGTTACACATAGACACATAGACAATGGACAAGGTTACACATAGACATATAGACACATAGACAATAGACAAGGTTACACATAGAAACACAGAAACGTAGACAAGTTTACACATAGACACATAGAAACGTAGACAAGGTTAAACATAGACACATAGACAATAGACAAGTTTACACATAGACACATAGACAATAGACAAGGTTACACATAGACATATAGACAATAGACAAGGTCACACATAGACACATAGACAATAGACAAGGGTACACATAGACACATAGACAATAGACACGGTTACACATAGATACATAGACAATAGACAAGGTTAAACATAGACACATAGACAATAGACAAGTTTACACATAGACACATAGACACATAGACAAGGTTACACATAGACATATAGACAATAGACAAGGTCACACATAGACACATAGACAATAGACAAGGTTACACATAGATACATAGAAACGTAGACATGGTTACACATAGAAACGTAGACAAGGTCACATTACATTTTAAATGTTATTGTTGATCGCAGAATTTCTCAGGACAGAGCGTGAGAAATTTGTGATGAGAGTGAGAGCGTGAGAATTTGACGAAATGCGGGATTTTCACGCTCAATGCGTGAGAGTTGGCAGCCCTGCTTAACCTAACACGCATAACATCACATGCTTGCTCTGAATTTTGCATTTTGAGATAAATTTCTACTGACCTTCTGATTGCTTGCTTTTGCCGAGATTAAGTAGTACTGTGGGGAGATAAGATTATTATATATTAAAATAACAGAGGGATTGAGGAGACACAATAGACAATAGGTGCAAGAGGAAGCCATTCGGCCCGTTGAGCCAGCACTGCCATTCAATGTGATCACGGCTGATCATCCACAATCAGTACCCCATTCCTGCCTTCTCCCCATATCCCCTGACTCCGCTATCTTTAAGGACCCTATTTAGCTCCTTCTTGAAGGTATCCAGAGAACTGGCCTCCACCGCCCTCTGAGGCAGATAGTTCCACACACTCACACTCACACCCAAAAGTGTTTCCTCGTCTCCCTTCTAAATGGCTTACTCCTTATTCTTGAACTGTGCCCTCTAGTTCTGCACTCCTACAACATCGGGAACATGTTTCCTGCCTCTAGCGGGTCCAAACCCTTAACAAACGTATATGGTTCCATAAGATCCCCTCTCATCCTTCTAAACTCCAGAGTATACAAGCCCACCCGCTCCATTCTCTCGGGGCCGAATGGCCTACTCCTGTACCTATTTTCTATGTTTCTATGTTTCTATGTTTCAATGAGATCCCCTCTCATTGTTCTAAACTCCAGAGTGTACAAGCCCAGCCGCTCCATTCTCGCAGCATATGACAGTCCCGCCATCCCTGGAATTAACCTGGTGAACCTACGCTGGGCTCCCTCAATAGCAAGAATGTCCTTCCTCAAATTTGGAGACCAAAACTGCACAGAATGTTCCCGGTGTTGTCTCACCAGGGCCCTGTACAACTGCAGAAGGACCTCTTTGCTCCTATACTCAACTCCTCTTGTTATGAAGGCCAACATGCCATTCGCTTTCTTCACTGCCTGCTGTACCTGCATGCTTACTTTCATAGACTGATGAACAAGGACCCCCAGATTCCTTTGAACTTCCCCTTTTCCCAACTTGACGCCATTTACACAATAATCTTCCTTCCTGTTTTTGCCTCCAAAGTGGATAACCTCACATTTATCCGAGAGTGAGATCAGCCGTGATTGAATGGCGGAGTAGACTCGATGGGCCCAATGGCCTAATTATGCTCCTAAGATTTTTGAACTTCTCAACTTTGGAAACGTAGAAATGTAGAAAATAGGTGCAAGAGTAGGCCCTTCGCCCCTTTGAGCCAGCACCGCCATTCAATATGATCATGGCTGATCATCCACAATCAGTATCCCGTTCCTGCCTTCTCCCCATATCCCTTGATTCCGTTAGCCCCAAGAGCTGAATCTAACTCTCTCTTGAAAACATCCTGTAAATTGGCCTCCACTGCCTTCTGTGGAAAAGTTTCTCCTCATATCAGTCCTAAATGGCCACAGATTCACAACTCCCTGGGTGGAAAAGTTTCTCCTCATCTAAGTCCTAAATGGTCACAGATTTACAGCTGTCTGGGTGGAAAGGTTTCTCCTAATCTCAGTCCCAAATGGCCACAGATTCACAACTCTCTGGGTGGAAAAGTTTCTCCCCATCTCAGTCCCAAATGGCCACAGATTCCCAACTCTCTGGGTGGAAAAGTTTCTCCTCATCTCAGTCCCAAATGGCCACAGATTCACAACTCTCGGGGTGGAAAAGTTTCTCCTCATCTCAGTCCCAAATGGCCACAGATTCACAACTATCGGGGTGGAAAAGTTTCTCCCCATTTCTGTCCTTAAATGTTCGACCCCTTATTCTTAATCTATGCGTGACCCCTGGTTCTGGACTCCCCCAACATCGGGAACATGTTTCCTGCCTCCAGCCTGTCCAATCCCTTAATAATGTTATATGTTTAAACTGAATAAGGGGGGTGGGGTATCAAATGGGATAGTCGAGGACGGAGTTAGAGGGAAAGAGAGTAAAGCGATGGTTAATGACCCCAGCATTAACGGGGAAGAAAGCTCACAAAGGGATAGGAGTGTATGGCCAAGTGTAATAGGGATAGATGTGAAAGGGGCCACTTGTCAACATAATTGTATAAGGAGTAAGAGTGTTGTAAAAACAAGCCTGAAGGCTTTGTGTCTCAATGCGAGGAGCATTCGTAATAAGGTGGATGAGTTGAAGGTGCAGATAGCGATTAATTACTATGCTATAGTTGGAATCACGGAGACATGGCTCCAGGATGACCAAGGCTGGGAGCTGAACATCCAGGGATATTCAATATTCAGGAGGGATAGACGAAAAGGAAATGGAGGCGGGGTAGCGTTGCTGGTGAGAGAGGAGATTAATGCAATAGAAAGGAAGGACATTAGCGTGGAGGATGTGGAATCGATATGGGTAGAGCTGCGAAACTCTAAGGGGCAGAAAACGCTAGTGGGAACTGTGTACAGGCCACCTAACAGTAGTATTGGAGTTGGGGATGGCATCAAACAGGAAATTAGAAATGCGTGCAACAAGGGTAACACGGTTATAATGGGTGACTTCAATCTGCATGTATTTTGGGTGAATCAAATTGGCAGGGGTGCTGAGGAAGAGGATTTCCTGGAATGTATGCGGGATAGTTTTCTCAACCAACATGTGGAGGAACCAACGAGAGAGCAGGCTATTCTAGACTGGGTATTGAGTAATGAGGAAGGGGTAGTTAGCAGTCTTGTTGTGCGTGGCCCCTTGGGCAAGAGTGACCATAATATGGTTGAGTTCTTCATTAGGATGGAGAGTGACAAAATTAAGTCAGAAACAAGGGTTCTGAACTTGAACAAAGGTAACTTTGAAGGTATGAGATGTGAATTGGCCAAGATAGACTGGCAGGTGATTCTTAAAGGGTTGACAGTGGATGTGCAATGGAAGGTATTTAAAGACTGCATGGATGAAGTACAAAAGTTGTTCATACCAGTTTGGCAAAAGAATAAATCGGGGAAGGTGGTGCATCCATGGATAACAAGGGAAATCAGGGATAGTATAAAAACAAAAGATGAGGCATACAAATTTGCCAGAAAAAGCAGCCTACCGGAGGACTGGGAGAAATTCAGAATCCAGCAGAGGAGGACAAAGGGCTTAATTAGGAAAGGGAAAATAGATTATGCAAGGAAACTGGCAGGGAACATAAAAACTGACTGCAAAAGTTTTTATAGATATGTAAAGAGAAAGAGACTAGTTAAAACAAATGTTGGTCCCTTGCAGTCAGAAACGGGTGAATTGATCATGGGGAACAAGGACATGGCAGACCAATTGAATAACTACTTTGGTTCTGTCTTCACTAAGGAAGACATAAATAATCTGCCGGAAATAGCAGTGGAACGGGGGTCAAATAAGATGGAGGAACTGAGTGAAATCCAGGTTAGCCGGGAGGTGGTGTTGGGTAAATTGAACGGATTGAAGGCCGATAAATCCCCAGGGCCAGATAGTCTGCATCCCAGAGTACTCAAGGAGGTAGCCACAGAAATAGTGGATGCATTAGTGATAATGTTTCAAAATTCCTTAGATTCTGGAGTAGTTCCTGAGGATTGGAGGGTAGCTAATGTAACCCCACTTTTTAAAAAAGGAGGGAGAGAGAAAGCGGGGAATTACAGACCAGTTAGTCTAACATCGGTAGTGGGGAAACTGCTAGAGTCAGTTATTAAAGATGGGATAGCAGCGCATTTGGAAAGTGGTGACATCATTGGACAAAGTCAGCATGGATTTACGAAAGGTAAATCATGTCTGGCAAATCTGATAGAATTTTTCGAGGATGTAACTAGTAGAGTGGATAAGGGAGAACCAGTGGATGTGTTATATCTAGACTTTCAGAAGGCTTTCGACAAGGTCCCGCATAAGAGATTAACATACAAACTTTAAGCACACGGTATTGGGGGTTCAGTATTGATGTGGATAGAGAACTGGCTAGCAGACAGGAGGCAAAGGGTAGGAGTAAACGGGTCCTTTTCAGAATGGCAGGCAGTGACTAGTGGGGTGCCGCAAGGCTCAGTGCTGGGACCCCAGCTATTTACAATATATATTAATGATTTGGACGAGGGAATTCAATGCAACATCTCCAAATTTGCAGATGATACCAAGCTGGGCGGTATAGTTAGGTGTGAGGAGGATGCTTGGAGGCTGCAGGGTTATTTGGATAGGCTGAGTGAATGGGCAGATGCATGGCAGATGCAGTATAATGTGGATAAATGTGAGGTTATTCACTTTGGTGGCAAAAACATGAGGGCAGACTATTATCTGAATGGTGGCAGATTAGGAAAGGGGGAGATGCAACGAGACCTGGGTGTCATGGTACACCAGTCATTGAAAGTAGGCATGCAGGTGCAGCAGGCAGTGAAGAAAGCAAATGGTATGTTAGCATTCATAGCGAAAGGATTTGAGTATAGGCGCAGGGAGGTTCTACTGCAGTTATACAGGGTTTTGGTGAGGCCACACCTGGAGTACTGCGTACAGTTTTGGTCTCCAAATCTGAGGAAGGACATCCTTGCCATAGAGGGGGTACAGAGAAGATTCACCAGACTGATTCCTGGGATGTCAGGACTTTCACATGAGGAAAGATTGGATAGACTCGGTTTGTACTCGATGGAATTTAGAAGACTGAGGGGGCATCTTATAGAAACTTACAAAATTCTTAAGGGGTTGGACAAGCTAGATGCTGGAAGATTATTCCCGATGTTGGGGGAGTCCAGAACAAGGGGTCACAGTCTAAGGATATGGGGGAATTCCTTTAGGACCGAAATGAGGAAAACATTCTTTACACAGAGAGTGGTGAGTCTCTGGAATTTCATTTCGGAGTCACGTGAGTGACTTCGTGAAGAGCCCGCCGGCACGCATGCGCGACATATCGTCGCAACGCATTGCTGCCGACAGCTGGCGGTGGGGCGCGCTCCTCGCCAGCCCTTCCAAAGGAGCCGCTTAGGTAAGTTAAACTCACCTTAAGTTGGTTGGCCCTTGCTGTCGGTTTTGTCTTTCAGCAAGGGTGCGGATTGGAGTGTTCAGAATGTCTGGACGAAGAAGTCGTGGCCCGGCGCCCTCATCGTTTCCACCTGGGGCCGGGAAGAAGGCGGGGAAGTCATTGCCGTCTGCTGCTGCAGGTCGGGACCCGCTGAGTCGCCACAGCTCCGAGGAGGAGTGCGTGGAGGAGGTCGTCGGGGTGCCTCCTGAAAGGGTGGACCCTGCCACAAGTTCGCCTTTGGCGACAACGGGGAAGGGGTCGTGCTGCGGCCCGACCCCCCTCCGCTAGCCCTTCATTAAAAGGCAGCAGAGGCGCCCGTAAGCCTAACCCGGTCCGGGCCAAGGCTCCACCAGCCGCCATGGAGCGGTCTGGTGCAACGGCGGGACCTGGGTCGTTAAGGTCTGCTACCCAACTCCCAACCCCCGCCGCCGGGACGGGGGGCTTGGGTACGGTCCCGCCTCGGTCGCCGAGTCCCCCATGGATGGGAGGACGAGACCATGCGTCGGCACCGTCCGAAATGCGGACAGCCGGCAAGCCTGTGCGGGCGTCGCTCCATGCTTCTGCTGGAGTCGACCCCAAGCCGTCAGGGCCCTTTGTGGCAACGGCTTCTACTCCTGCCAAGGAGAGGCGGTTGGACACCCTGCCCGCACGGGACTCGCACGGTTTCGCTGCGGCGGCCGAAAGCGATCCATTCCGGCACCGAGATCACTTCTCTGAGGTGCGGGCCGATGATAGGAGCCCCGGCATGTTTTCTGAGCCGGAGGACTCCGACCATCCGAGTGTTCAGGATGGGGGGCGTATTGACCGCATCGAGCGGCTGCTGGAGCTGGTACTCCATAATCAACAGCACTACGCACCCACGGATATCGTCAGGCACAGGGCCGCCTCGCCGGTTTCCCTCATCAGTGAGCCACAAGGGGTAGAAGGGTTTGACCCCACCCCAACACCGTCGGAGCCACCGACAGCTGAGTTACTGGACGTGGCAGCCAAATTTGCTGCACCAATTACAACTGGACTTCCGCTCCAGCCAAAGCTGGCAGCAACAGTGGACTTTCTCACGAATCATCGGTTGCAGGAGGAAGTACTCTCACAGGCCACTCAGCGCCACAAGGCCCCGTCCAACTGTAATGCCCTCAACGTGCCACTGGTCAATACGCCCATATGGGGCAACATCGGCGTGGCTGTCCGCCATCAGGAGGTTACACTCCAGCGGATCCTCAAACTCCTCACGGCCGGTATTACCGCCTTTGCGCGGTCGGTCGATGGAACGGACCTGTCATTGGATCAGGAGGATGCGTTAGCACTATTATGTGCCACCCAGCATGAAATCAACGATTTCCGGAAGAACAGCATCCGTCCGTCTATCAACCCACAATTTGCAGGATTGTGTAAGCCACCGCCGCCCCCACCGCCCCGACAACTCTTCGGGGAAGACCTTCCGAAGAGGGTCAAGGAGCTGGACGAGGTAGCCAAAACGGTGGGACTTATGCGATCTCAGATCGCCCCCAGACCGATGGTGCCAAAAGCTCCCCCTGCTCGACCGCGAGGTCCGGTCGCATCAGCATCAAGACCATATGCTACTACTCAGCACTACTACCAACAGGGCCAGCAGCAGCGGTCTTTTAAAGGGTCAGGCACACAGCGACCCCAGTGGAAGATGAAGCCATCTTATCGTCAGCCCAGCCCAGCACCTCCTCGGCCACCCAAGTATGTCAGGGACCGCCGGTGACCATGGAGGTAACGCGGTCTGGGTTTCTTTCCCCTGCCCCTTTAATCTCACATGTGGGAGGGCGACTCCGGTTCTGTGCTAAAGCTTGGGTACCAGTTACTTCAGATAAATTTGTTTTACAAAATATTCGGGGTCATTCTATTGAATTTATTCACGGCAACGTTCCTCCATCCCAGCATATGCCTAAACGGCAGTTTACGCTGTCTGCTGTTGAGCAGGCAGCAGGCACGGCTGAAATTTTTTCGTTTGGGACAAAAAGGCGTGATAGAGAAAACTATTCACGAGCCCATTGAATTCGTCTCCAATATATTTACTAGACCAAAAAAGGATGGAGGTTGTCGGGTGATTATTGATTTGACCCAGTTGAATACCTTTGTACCATATACACATTTCAAAATGGACACCTTTGAGACAGCCAAATCACTGATTTCGCATGGTTGCTTTATGGCATGTATTGATTTAAAAGATGCATACTATTCAGTGTCCATCCGGAACCATCACCGGAAATTTTTGAAATTTGTCTGGATGGATCAGCTCTGGCAATATCGAGCCTTACCAAATGGGCTTACTACTGCCCCTAGGCTCTTTACTAAATTACTTAAACCTATTATGGCCAAATTACGCATAGAACATCATATTGTAATGGCTTATTTGGATGATATTCTGATTATTGGCAATACTCTGGAAGCAGCTGAAAGCGCTGTTTTAGCAACTGTTACTATATTTCAGCAACTGGGGTTTATAGTTCATCCAGAAAAATCGAAGTTTCACCCACCCCAGGTTATGGATTATTTGGGTTTCACGGTGGACTCTATTCAAATGAGGGCCACCATTCCATTTCACAAGGTGGAGGATGTCTCCCTTGCATGTCAGGATCTCGCATCCGCCAGTATACCATCTATTCGGCATACAGCTAAGATAATTGGGAAAATCGTAGCTTTATTTCCGGCAGCCCGGTTTGGGCCTTTGCATTCTCAAAACCTGCAAAGGGCCAAAATTATTGCGTTAAAAAAGAACGCTGGTCATTTTGACAGACCTATGGAGCTGCCTTCTGATGCTAAGGTTGAGCTCCAATGGTGGGTGTCCAATATTGGCAGGGCATTCAAACCCATTGTTGTGCCCAATCCGGTGGTATATTTGCAAACTGACGCAAGCTCTCTAGGTTTGCAGCATTTCACGGACTGCGGGCATATTGTGCTCATCTTAGTGGTACTCATGTCCGTCTCCAAATAGACAACACCACAGCGGTGGCATATTTAAACCATATGGGCGGTACCAGGTCAGTCTCTTGTGACAAATTGGCTAATACTATTTGGTGCTGGTGTATTGATCGAGATATTTGGATTTCAGCCACCTATTTGCCAGGTAGGCTTAATACTGTGGCAGACACCAGGTCACGCAAATTCAATTATAGTATTGAGTGGATGCTGCATCCTCAAATATTTGCCCAAATTACAGCCAAATTTGGCCAACCGGATATCGACCTTTTTGCGTCCCGGTTGAACCATCAGGTACCGACATATGTGTCATGGGAACCAGACCCTGGGGCATTAGCGATTGATGCATTCTCGCTAGACTGGGGGAAGTGGTTTTTCTATGCATTCCCCCCGTTTTGCCTCATCAGTCGGGTATTACAAAAAATCAGGATGGATTCTGCCAGAGGCATTCTTGTCATACCCGACTGGCCTACGCAGCCTTGGTATCCGGTGGTCTCTGACATGATTAGTCAACCTTGGGTCCCTCTAGAGGGTTGCCCGCATGTGGTTTCTCACCCTGTCTCAGGGGAGTTACACCCCTGCCATGCGTATCTAAAATTACTGGCTTGCAGGTTCTGACCAGGCCATGGATGCAGTATGGCCTTACCACCCGGACCATGAACACCATTGGAGCATCATGTCGAGGGTCAACCAGGCGGAGATATCTCTCCCACATCACCAAGTGGGAAGCCTACTGCAGTCGCTCTCACATCACCTATGACGATGTCTCCATAGCCGACGTCCTGGAATTCCTCGCGGGGTTGCACCATGATGAGCACTTGAGTTATCGTGCCATCAACAGCGCCAGGAGTGCGCTATCATTCTACCTCAACATCGAGGTTGGATCGAACAGGCTAGTGTCCAGGCTTATGCGGGGAATATTCAATCTGAATCCGCCTACACCACGCTACAACATCACCTGGGATGTCAGGGATGTGCTTACCCTGCTCAGGTCGTGGTCACCCATGGAAGGGTTACAGCTGGACCAACTCATTATGAAATTGGTGATGTTACTAGCGCTGACTTCAGCACAGCGGGTTCAGACGCTCCACAAACTACGTATTGCCAGGATGACGTCGACCCCTGGAGAAGTAGTCTTTTTCGTCGATGAGCTACTTAAGCAGCATAGACCTGGGTGCACAGGGCTGCAGCTGAAGTTCCCGGCATACCCTGCAGATGCTCGGCTATGTTTAGCCACTCACATCCGTTACTACATCAAGGTGACGAGGAGCATCAGAGGAATGGAGTTGTACCTGCTTGTCACTCACAAAAGATCTCACCATCGAGTGACAGTCCAGACGATATCCAGGTGGCTCCGGATCGTCCTGAATAAGGCAGGTATTGACACTAATGTGTTTACATCCCACTCCACCAGGGCTGCATCTACGTCGGCGGCGAGAGTCATGGAGGTACCCATGGACCATATCCTCGCCACAGCAGGATGGGTGAATGAAGCTGTGTTCCAGCGATTCTATAATAAGCCTGTTGCTGCTCCCCTTCAGTTCGCAGAGGCCGTGCTGAACGCCGGGTGTGAACGTGGGGATGTCCCTGATTAAAAGGGCGTTATTTGTTGTGTTATTAACAAATCTTCTTTTTGTTTCAGTATAACCTCGTTTCGTCAACTTGTTTCCTCCAATCCATCCTTGCTAGTGGTGTGTCCGCATGGACGTTGTCCAGGGCGTGTAATCACAGAAGCTTTGAAGTCTTCACGA
>CAUPSL010001328.1:0-5000 GCA_963514005.1 Raja brachyura | reverse complement strand
GTACTTGTGGCTAAGGGGATCAGGGGGTATGGAGAGAAGGCAGGTACGGGATACTGAGTTGGATGATCAGCCATGATCACATTGAATGGCGGTGTAGGCTCGAAAGGCCAAATGGCCTCTACTCCTGCACCTATTTTTCTATGTTTCTAGGTTTGTATGTTGCAGCCCAGACCATCACACACACCCACACACCCACTGTTCCATCCACTGACCCCATCTCCATGCAGAGAGTTGTGGACATTTGCAGCCCAGACCATCACACACACACACACACACACTGTTCCATCCACTGACTCCATCTCCATGCAGAGAGTTGTGGACTGTTGCAGCCCAGACCATCACACATACACACACCTACCCCCCTTCCATTGACTCCATCTCCATGCAGAGAGTTGTGGACAGTTGCAGCCCAGACCGTCACACACACACACACACCAACCTCCTCCGGGCTACATGGTATTGGGGGTAGAGTGCTGACATGGATAGAGAAGTGGTGGGCAGACAGGAACCAAAGAGTAGGGATTAACGGGTCCCTTTCTGAATGGCAGGCAGTAAACAAGAACTATTTAAAAAAATCTGGTCCCCATTTATTGAATATTTGAAGGGGCAAACTGGTTCGGCACGAGAACACGACTGAAACCAGAATCGAAGAATAGATGAAGTAGTACATTTCATAAAACGCGGATATGTCTCCAACGATGCAAAATATGTCGAATATTCCATTCTTTCCCAACTTTTTAAGTAACTTTTTCTTTTTTGTTTAATCTTTTTCCACTATTTTCTATCTTTATAAAAAATGGGGAAAAAATATATAGAAGCACAATTATTAAGCAAGGATTAACATAAATTATATCTCTCGTTTCCCTGATCCCTGGCCAGTCTGAAGAAGGGTCTCGACCCGAAACGTCGCCTATCTCCTTCGCTCCTTAGATGCTGCTGCACCCGCTGAGTTTCTCCAGGTTTTGTGTAACCCTTAACATAAATAACACTGATTTTGTATAGCCACAAAGAACAAAATGATTGTTATTATGTAAACAATGAACACGTATCTTTTTTTTAATTATGTAATTGCTTCTAATTAATAAAAAAACTTAACAAAAAAAAAGAATGGCAGGCAGTGACTAATATATTAATATATATTGTAAATAGCTGGGGTTCCATCACTGAGCCTTGCGGTACCCCACTAGTCACTGCCTGCCATCCTGAAAAGGACCCGTTTACTCCTACTCTTTGCTTCCTCTCTGCCAGCCAGTTCTCTATCCACATCAATACTGAACCCCCAATACCGCGTGCCTTAAGTTTGTATGCTAATCCCTTATGTGGGACCTTGTCGAAAGCCTTCTGAAAGTCTAGATATAACGCATCCACTGGTTCTCCCTTATCCACTCTACTAGTTACATCCTCGAAAAATTCTATAAGATTCGTCAGACATGATTTACCTTTCGTAAACCCATGCTGACTTTGTCCAATGATTTCGCCACTTTCCAAATGCGCTGCTATCGCATCTTTAATAACTGACTCTAGCAGTTTTTCCACTACCGATGTTATACTAACTGGTGTGTAATTCCCAGCTTTCTCTCTCCCTCCTTTTTTAAAAAGTGGGGTTACGTTTGCTACCCGCCAATCCTCAGGATGCTATCCCTTGTTATCCCTTTTTATCCACGGATGCACTACCTTCCCTGATCTACTCTTTTGCCAAATTGTGATGAACAATATGTGTAGTTCATCCATGCAGTCTTTAAATGTTTTCCATTGCGTATCCACCGTCAACCCTTTTAGAATTAATTGCCAGTCATTCTTGGCCAATTCACGTCTCATACCCTCAAAGTTACCTTTCTTTAAGTTCAGATCCATTGTTTCTGAATTAACAATGTCACTCTCCATCCTAATGAAGAACTCAACCATATTATGGTCACTCTTGCCCAAGGGGCCACACACAATAACACTGTTAACTAACCCTTCCTCATTACTCAATACCCAGTCTAGAATAGCCTGCTCTCTCGTTGGTTCCTCTCCATGTTGGTTTAGAAAACTATCCCGCATACATTCCAAGAAATCCTCTTCTTCAGCACCCTTGCCAATTGCACGTATAAGATTGTTAAGGGCTTGGACATGCTTGAGGCAGGAAACATGTTCCCAATGTTGGGGGAGTCCAGAAACAGGGGTCACAATTTAAGAATAAGGAGTAAGCCATATAGAACGGAGGCGAGGAAACACTTTTTCTCACAGAGAGTGGTGAGTCTGTGGAATTTTCTGCCTCAGAAGGCGGTGGAGGCCGGTTCTCTGGATGCTTTCAAGAGAGAGCTAGATAGTGTTCTTAAAGTTAGCGGAGTCAGATGATATGAGGAGAAGACTGGGGTGGGGTACTGGATGGGGTTGATCAGCCATGATCGCATTGAATGACGGTGCTGGCTCGAAGGGCCGAATGGCCTACTCCTGCACCTTTTGTCTATTGTCTACAGACTATTGTCTCTTGTCAAACTAACCTCCCTTCCATCCATCGCCTCCATCTCCATCCAGATGTGAGCATTTACAGCCCAGACCATCATACACACACACACCAACCTCCCTTCCCTCGCCTCCATCTAGATCCAGAGAGTTGTGGATGCAGCCCAGACCATCACACACACACCAACCGCTCTTCCATCAACTTCATGGAGAACCATTGTCATACAGCATGGAAACGGGTCCTTCGGACCAACTTGCCCACACCGGCCAACATGGCCCATTTGGTGAAGAAAGCAAATGGCATGTTGGCCTTCATAACAAGAGGAGTTGAGTATAGGAGCAAAGAGGTCCTTCTGCAGTTGTACATGGCCCTGGTGAGACCACGCCTGGAGTATTGTGTGCAGTTTTGGTCCCCTAATTTGAGAAAGGACATTATTGCTATTGAGGGACTGCAGCATAGGTTTACCAGGTTAATTTCCGGGATGGCGGGACTGTCATACGATGAAGGGATGGGTCAACTGGGCTTATATTCACTGGAAGTTAGGATGAGAGGGGATCTTATAGAACAAATATCAACTCTGTAAGGGATTGGACTGGCTAGATGGAGGATATTTGTTCCCAATGTCGGGGGAGTCCAGAACCAGGGGTCACACACAGTTTAAGAATAAGGGGTTGGCCAGATGGGACTGAGATGAGGAGAAACTTTTCCACCCAGAGAGTTGTGAATCTATGGCCATTTGGGACTGAGATGAGGAGAAACTTTTCCACCCAGAGAGTTGTGAATCTGTGGCCATTTGGGACTGAGATGAGGAGAAACTTTTCCACCCAGAGAGTTGTGAGTCTGGGGGATTCTCCGCCACAGAAGGCAGTGGAGGCCAATTCACTGGATGTTTTCAAGAGAGAGTTCGATTTGGCTCTTGGGGCTAATGGAATCAAGGGATATGGGGAGAAGGCAGGAACGGGGTACTGATTGTATATGATCAGCCATGATCACATTGAATGGCGGTGCTGGCTCAAAGGGCTGAATGGTCTTCTCCTGCACCTATTGTCTATGTTTCTATCTAACCTTACCCAGTCTAGAAGAATGAGGGGGGACCTCATTGAAACTTCATCGACTCATGAAAGGCCCGGATGGAGTGGATGTGGAGAGGATGTTTCCACTAGTGGGAGAGTCTAGGACCAGAGGGCACAGCCTCAGAATTAATGGATGGAGATGAGGAGGAATTTATTTAGCCAGAGGGTGGTGAATCTGTGGGATTCATTGCCACAGACGGCGGTGGAGGCCACAAGTCTGTGGATATATTTAAGGCAGAGATAGATAGATTGTTGATTAGTGCGGGTGTCAGGGGTTATGGGGAGAAGGCAGGAGAATGGGGTTAGGAGGGAGAGATAGATCAGCCATGATTGAATGGCGGAGTGGACTTGATGGGCCAAATGGCCTAATTCTGCTCCCATACCTTATGACCTGAAAGCCTATATCCCTCCAAATCTGTCCTCTCCATGGGACTGTCAAAGTGTTGTAATAGTCCCAGCATAAATAAATCTGGTCAGATGCTCTGGCCTCTGGTCCTAGACTCTCCCACTAGTGGAAGCATCCTCTCCACATCCACTCTATCAGGGCCTTTCAATATTAGGTGAAGTTTCAATGAGCTCCACCCCCCCCCCCCCCTCATTCTTCCAAACTCCAGCGAGTACCGAAAAACGCTCATCGTACGTTAGTTAACCCACTAGTTCCTGGGATCGTACACTCTGAATGGAGGCGAATCGAGGACCAGAGGACATCGGTTTTAGGTGAAAGGGGGGGAGATTGAATAGGAATCTGAGGGGTAATTTTTCCACACAGAGGGTGTTGGTTGTATGGAACGAGCTTCCGGAGGAGGTAGTTGAGGCTGGGACTATCGAAACATTATTTAATCGTATTACAGTCCCGCCATCCCTGGAATTAACCTGATGAACCTACGCTGGGCTCCCTCAATAGCAAAAATGTCCTTCCTCAAATTAGGAGACCAAAACTGCACACATTACTCCAGGTGTGGTCTCACTAGGGCCCTGTACAACTGCAGAAGTACATTAAGAGGGAATTAGATGTGGCCCTTGTGGCTAAGGGGATCAGAGGGTATCGGGAGAAGGCAGGTACTGGATACTGAGTTGGATGAGCAGCCATGATCACATTGAATGGTGGTGCAGGCTCGAAGGGCCGAATGGCCTACTCCTGCGCCTAATTTCTATGTTTCTATGTTTCTATGACATCTTTGCTCCTGTACTGAAATCCTCGCGCTATGAAGGCCAACATCACTGCCTCCTGTACCTTACCTTCACCCAGAACACACACAAGTGCCTTTTGAACTTTCCCTGCAGTTGCTTTCAACATTGATCTGACCTGCCCTTCATATTGTCAACATTGCCCCGGACTCTGGTTACGCAATTTGCCGCTACTTGTTGAAGAGGCACATTAGCAAACTAGTATCTGTAAGTACACAAAGTGCTGCAGTAACTCAACAGGTCAGGCAGCATCTGTGTGGAGAACGTGGACAGGTACAAAGTTCTGGAGT